>JALXFT010001859.1:0-5000 GCA_023376895.1 Aspiorhynchus laticeps | reverse complement strand
GTTTCCATTGAATAAGTTGCAAGTGGGATGTTGGTTATACAGGGTCAAAAGGTCACAGGACCTCGAAATTCAGGGCCCCTGCGACCCCCAGGGGCCGAACGGGAGCCGTTGACGCGCACAACTTATTCCATTCATTTTCCTAGGTGTTTTGTGGACAGTGAGATAGAAAGGTCAGATCGCCCCGAAATGGACATATACGACACGTCACGGTCCCCTGGGACAGCGTCCGGAGTTCCGTGTCCGTATCTGCCTCGATCGGCCGAAAAAAGACCCCCTTGACCGCAAACCACCTGTGAAGTTTCCATTAAATAAGTTGCAAGTGGGACGTTGAGTATAAAGGGGTCAAAAGGTCACAGGACCTCGAAATTACGTATGGTGGTAGCCTAGGGGCCCCCGAATCGGGGGCCAGAGATTCGGAATTATAGATCACTTCTAAGCATGTGTTTCTGCAGTTCAGAAATCTTTTCACCTCAAGGCACTTGAGTTCAATCAAAAGGATTTCAGGGGATACGTGAGTGAGATATTTTTGTTAAATTTGCAAAAACTACTTTGTGTTCAGGGTAGATGCTTGTCCACTCAATATGGTATTCGGGGGCCACTAGGTTACCAGCACGTGAAGTTTGGGGCAACTAGGACCCCCAGGGGCCGAACGGAAGCCGTTGACGCGCGCAACTTATTCCATTCATTTTTCTAGGTGTTTTTTAGACAGCGAGACAGAAAGGTCCGATCGCCCCGAAATGGACGTATACGCCATGTCACGGAGTTCCGTGTCCGTATCTGCCTCGATCGGCCGAAAAAAGGCCCCCTTGACCACGAACCACCTGTGAATTTTCCATTGAATAAGTTGCGAGTGGGACGTGGGAGACGCAGGGGTCGCAAAGGTCGCAGGGCCCCGAGACTCTTCAAAAGGGACCGCCAGGGCCCCCCAATTCGGGTCCAGGAGTTTCGTGGCCCTAGATGCTTCCTGAGCCAATCAGGCACTGAGAAAGTAGCTGCTGCACAGGCCCTTCCCGCACAGAGATCTATGTGAGATAGAGAGTTGTATGAAGAGCAATGAAATATATTTTTTGGCATCTCCTGAGCTAGCCCTCTCGGTATGGCATCGAGGGCCAAGTGACGCAACTTCCTGAGAAATTTGAGGCCCCTCGGGCCCCCGGGGGCCGAACGGGAGCCGCTGACACGTGCAACTTATCCCATTGTGAAGGCACCCGTCAAATAAGTTGCAAGTGGGCTCTTCCTGTATGACTCTGCAAAATCACAGGAAGTGCCCACGTGCAACTTATTTAACGGGGCATCTACAGGTTTTCCGTGGACATTGCATTTTTATGCAAATTAAGCCATTTTTCGTGCTCCAAAGTACACAAAACTGGTGGAGGGTGTTTCATGAGAACTGTACTGTAAGTATTACTGAATAAAATCATCGCAGCTATGAAATATGACATATTAATGCATTGTCCACGGAAAGCCTGTGGAGGTCCCGTCAAATAAGTTACGGGTGGTCATGCACCATATGTGGTGAAATTCACCAAAATCCAACTCCAAAATCCAACATCAGAAAGTGACACCTGTAACTTATTTGAGGGGACATCCACAGGCTTACCGTGGACAGACCTTTTTCAGGGTAAATATGAATATTGTTCAATTGTAATGTACATTAACTTGTCAGATGGTGTTTCCTGGGTGTACCACTGTACGTTTTGCATAATAAAATGATTATAAACTTAAATTATGACTTATTAATGCATTGTCCACGGAAAGCCTGTGGAGGCCCCGTCAAATAAGTTACGGGTGGTCATGCACCATATATGGTGAAATTCACCAAAATCCAACTCCAGAATCCAACATCAGCAAGTGCCACCTGTAACTTATTTGACAGGACCTACACAGGATTGCCATGGATAGACCTTTTTCAGGGTAAATATGAATATTGATGAATTGTAATGTACATGAACTTGTCAGACGGTGTTTCCTGAGTATACCACTGTACGTTTTGCATAATAAAATTATTATATGAAATTATAATTATAAAAATTTAAAATAAAATTATAAACTTAAATTATGACTTATTAATGCATTGTCCACGGAAAGCCTGTGGAGGCCCCGTCAAATAAGTTACGGGTGGTCATGCACCATATGTGGTGAAATTCACCAAAATCCAACTCCAAAATCCAACATCAGAAAGTGACACCTGTAACTTATTTGACAGGACCTCCACAGGCTTACCGTGGACAGACCTTTTTCAGGGTAAATATGAATATTGTTCAATTGTAATGTACATTAACTTGTCAGATGGTGTTTCCTGGGTGTACCACTGTACGTTTTGCATAATAAAATGATTATAAACTTAAATTATGACTTATTAATGCATTGTCCACGGAAAGCCTGTGGAGGCCCCGTCAAATAAGTTACGGGTGGTCATGCACCATATATGGTGAAATTCACCAAAATCCAACTCCAGAATCCAACATCAGCAAGTGCCACCTGTAACTTATTTGACAGGACCTACACAGGATTACCATGGATAGACCTTTATCAGGGTAAATATGAATATTGATGAATTGTAATGTACATGAACTTGTCAGACGGTGTTTCCTGAGTATACCACTGTACGTTTTGCATAATAAAATTATTATATGAAATTATAATTATAAAAATTTAAAATAAAATTATAAACTTAAATTCTGACTTGTTAATGCATTGTCCACGGAAAGCCTGTGGAGGCCCCGTCAAATAAGTTACGGGTGGTCATGCACCATATGTGGTGAAATTCACCAAAATCCAACTCCAAAATCCAACATCAGAAAGTGACACCTGTAACTTATTTGACAGGACCTCCACAGGCTTACCATGGACAGACCCCTTTCAGGGTGAATATGAATATTGATGAGTTGTAATTTATATGAACTTGTCAGATGGTGTTTCCTAGGTGTACCACTGTACGTTTTGCATAATAAAATGATTATAAACTTAAATTATGACTTATTAATGCATTGTCCACGGAAAGCCTGTGGAGGCCCCGTCAAATAAGTTACGGGTGGTCATGCACCATATGAAATTCACCAAAATCCAACATCAGCCAAGTAGGGCTCGCTGCAGCCCACAAGTTTCAGGGGGCGTGGTTCGATCCACATCTAGGGGGTGGAGATTGGTAGGTTTAGGAGTGGATATGGGTGGTTTTAAGGATCAGTGGGTGGAGATGGGTAGGTTTAGGAGTGAAGATGGGTGGTTTTAAGGATCAGGGGGTGGAGATGGGTAGGTTTAGGAGTGGAGATGGGTGGTTTTAAGGATCAGTGGGTGGAGTTGGGTAGGTTTAGGGGTGGAGATGGGTGGTTTTAAGGATCAGGGGGTGGAGATGGGTAGGTTTAGGGCTTGAGATGGGTGGTTTTAAGGATCAGGGGGTGGAGATGGGTAGGTTTAGGGGTGGAGATGGTTGGTTTTAAGGATCAGGGGGTGGAGCTGGCTTGGTTTAGGTATATGTAAGGTGGGAGGAGTTGGATCTGGATCCAACCACGCCCCCTGGATCTTGTACATGAAACTGCTGGAGGGTGTTTCCTGAGCACTGTGCTGTAGGTATTGCTCAATAAAATCATCGTAGCTATGAATTATGATCTATTAATGCATTGGTCAGGGGGACAAATAGGCTTTTCGTGGTCATATAGGTGGTCAGGGGGACAAATAGGCTTTTCGTGGTCATATAGGTGGTAAGGGGACAAATAGGCTTTTTGTGGTCATATAGGTGGTAAGGGGACAAATAGGCTTTTCTTGGTCATATAGGTGGTCAGGGGGACAAATAGGCTTTTCTTGGTCATATAGGTGGTAAGGGGACAAATAGGCTGTTTTTGGTCATATAGGTGGTCAGGGGGACAAATAGGCTTTTCTTGGTCATATAGGTGGTAAGGGGACAAATAGGCTGTTAATGGTCATATAGGTGGTAAGGGGACAAATAGGCCTTTCTTGGTCATATAGGTGGTAAGGGGGACAAACAGGCTATCTGTGGTAAGTATGCTGCCATTCTGTGGCCGAATACCAGATTGCAACAAAACGCATTAATCCGGAGGTTCACTTCTTCGAGGTTCCGCGGGGCCCCTGGGGGCCCCAAGACCTAGCCGACACCTCCGCCGGAGCCCACCGGTCCTCCCCTTGGCCCCGGGCGGTCGTCGGGGCCGGGAAAAATCATCTAGGGGGCGCCGCGCAGCGTCCAAAAACTGCCTGCCCACTGGCAATCTATTAAGCGCTCTGTGGATTTGATGCCCTAACACCTTAAAGGGAAGTGGAATATTTTGAGTATTGCGGATTTTCTTGCAATTCGCACCATGGACAGAGCGTGTCCAGAATAGTACCGGAACGCAGATTTCAGCTCAATATCTCGTCCAGAAGCCGAGATACAGGACGTCCCACGTGCAATCTATCCCATTAAAAAAAAAGCAAGTCAAATAAGTTACAGGTGGTCAGTGACACCTGTAACTTATTTGACGGGACCTCCACAGGCTTTCCGTGGACAGTGCATTTTTATGCAAAATAAGCCATTTTACGAGCTCGGATGTACATGAAACGGCCGGAGGGTGTTTCCTGAGCACTGTACTGTAGATATTGCTCAATAAAAATCATCATATTTATGAAATATGACCTATTAATGCATTGACCACCTGTAACTTATTTGACGGGACCTACACAGGCATTCCGTGGACAGTGCATTTTTATGCAAATTAAGCCATTTTACGAGCTCCGATGTACACGAAACCGCTGGAGGGTGCTTCCAGAGCAGTGTACTGTAGGTATAGCTCAATAAAATCATCGTAGCTATGAAATATGACTTATTAATGCATTGTCCACGGAAAGCCTGTGGAGGTCGCGTCAAATAGGTTGCACGTGGGCACTTCCTGCGATTTTGCCGATTCATTCAGGAAGTGCCCACGTGCAACTTATTTGACGGGACCTCCACAGGCTTTCCGTGGACAGTGCATTTTTAGGGTTGTTAAGGGTTAAGGGTTAGGGTTAGG
>JALXFT010001858.1:0-34479 GCA_023376895.1 Aspiorhynchus laticeps | reverse complement strand
TTTCAGATGGACATTTTCATAAATCATGCATTTCAGATGGACATTTTCATAAATCATGCATTTCAGATGGACATTTTCATAAATCATGCATTTCAGATGGACATATTCATAAATCGTTTTCATAAATCATGCATTTCAGATGGACATTTTCATAAATCATGCATTTCAGATGGACATTTTAATAAATCATGCATTTCAGATGGACATTTTCATAAATCATGCTTTCAGATGGACATTTTCATAAATCCTGATTTCAGATGGACATTTCATAAATCATGCATTTCAGATGGACATATTTTCATAAATCATGCATTTCAAATGGACATTTTCATAAATCATGCATTTCAGATGGACATTTTCATAAATCCTGTATTTCAGATGGACATGTTCATAAATCATGCATTTCAGATGGACATCATTTTCAAAATCATGCATTTCAGATGGACATTTTCATAAATCATGCATTTCAGATGGACATATTCATAAATCCTGTATTTCAGATGATTTCTGTATTCTGATGGACATATTCATAAATCGTTTTCATAAATCCTGTATTTCAGATGGACATTTTCATAAATCATGCATTTCAGATGGACATTTTCATAAATCATGCATTTCAGATGGACATTTTCAAAAATCATGCATTTCAGATGGACATATTCATAAATCGTTTTCAAAATCCTGTATTTCAGATGGACATCTTTTCATAAATCATGCATTTCAGATGGACATTTTCATAAATCATGCATTTCAGATGGACATTTTCATAAATCCTGATTTCAGATGGACATTTTCATAAATAATGCATTTCAGATGGACATCATTTTCATAAATCATGCATTTCAGATGGACATTTTCATAAATCATGCATTTCAGATGGACATTTTCATAAATCATGCATTTCAGATGGACAATTCATAAATCCTGATTTCAGATGTATTTCGTATTCTGATGGACATATTCAAAATCGTTTTCATAAATCCTGTATTTCAGATGGACATTTTCATAAATCATGCATTTCAGATGGACATATTCATAAATCATGCATTTCAGATGGACATTTTCATAAATCATGCATTTCAGATGGACATATTCATAAATCGTTTTCATAAATCCTGTATTTCAGATGGACATCATTTTCATAAATCATGCATTTCAGATGGACATTTTCATAAATCATGCATTTCAGATGGACATTTCATAAATCATGCATTTCAAATGGACATATTCATAAATCGTTTTTCATAAATCCTGTATTTCAGATGGACATCATTTTCATAAATCTGCATTTCAGATGGACATTTTCATAAATCATGCATTTCAGATGGACATTTTTTATAAATCATGCATTTCAGATGGACATTTTCATAAATCATATTCATAAAAACCTGTATTTCAGATGGACATTTTCATAAATCATGCATTTCAGATTACATAAATCCGTATTTCAGATGGACATTTTCATAAATCATGCATTTCAGATGGACATTTTCATAAATCATGCATTTCAGATGGACATTTTCATAAATCATGCATTTCAGATGGACATATTCATAAATCGTTTTCATAAACATGCATTTCAGATGGACATTTTCATAAATCATGCATTTCAGATGGACATTTTCATAAATCATGCATTTCAGATGGACATATTCATAAATCGTTTTCATAAATCCTGTATTTCAGATGGACATCATTTTTCATAAATCATGCATTTCAGATGGACATTTTCATAAATCATGCATTTCAGATGGACATTTTCATAAATCATGCATTTCAGATGGACATTTTCATATATCATGCATTTCAAAGGACATCATTTTCATAAATCATGCATTTCAGATGGACATTTTCATAAATCATGCATTTCAGATGGACATTTTCATAAATCATGCATTTCAGATGGACATTTTCATAAATCATGCATTTCAAATGGACATATTCATAAATCGTTTTCATAAATCCTGTATTTCAGATGGACATCATTTTCATAAATCGTGCATTTCAGATGGACATTTTCATAAATCATGCATTTCAGATGGACATAATTTTTATAAATCATGCATTTCAGATGGACATTTTCATAAATCATATTCATAAATCCTGTATTTCAGATGGAACTTTTCATAAATCATGTATTTCAGATGGACATTTTAAAATCATGCATTTCAGATGGACATTTTATAAATCATGTATTTCACAAGGAAATGATTTTCATAAATCATGCATTTCAGATGGACATTCATAAATTCTGTATTTCAATGGAAACATTGTCATAAATCATGCATTTCAGATGGACATTTTCATAAATCATGCATTTCAGATGGACATATTCATAAATCGTTTTTCATAAATCATGCATTTCAGATGGACATTTTCATAAATCATGCATTTCAGATGGACATTTTCATAAATCATGCATTTCAGATGGACATACAGGGCTTACCTTACCTTTTTTCCCAAGGACACATTGTCCTAAAGTTAAAAATTTAGGAGCACATTAAAAAAATTTAGGGGCGCAAGCAAATTTTTAAATTATGTTTTACTTAATAAGGGGATTAAACTACATTTACAAGCACAATTATTTAATTTATCATAATACACAAGTACACAAGGTTTTTAAATAATTTTTGCACAGACTATTTAATGGCTAATTAGCAATTAGTTTTAGCCATTAAACTGTATGTACATTAGGTATTGACAGTATCAAATTTTCACAATAGTCATTGAAGCTTTTGTCAAGGATGTGTTTTTTTTTTATCACAATATAAATTTTGAAGTAAAAAAAAGTGTTGTCCTCCTAACAGGTTAAATAAATTTTTATTAAAGATCCTTTACTAAAAGAAAGACTTTATTTTAAAAAAATACACAAATATATAAAGTAAACAAGTGTTTCAAGATTAGATGCAAAAGATTGTTCAAATGAACGAAAGAACAATAGGTAACACTTTACAATAATCCCATTTGTTAACATTATTTAAAGCAGGTTAACATTAACAATGTTAATAGCAATTGTTGCAGTAGTTAATATTGTTTTGTTAATGTTGATTAAAAAAATTCAAATTAGTTAATGTTTGCTCCATTTAATAATGTTAGCAGACACAACTTTTTTGATTTATAATGTATTATTAAAATTGAAATTAACATACAATTATTAATAAATGCAGTCATTGTTTTTTTCATGTTACTAATGGAACCTATTAAGTGTTTGCGAACAATAAAATAATTATTATATATAGTATAATTATAATATAATATCAATATATAGATGGGTCCACTTTCTCATTATAGATAATAGGATTTTTTTTTTTTTAATAAATAGCTCATTAAGTCTTTTATATTAATTATTTGATGCTATTGTGAAGACTAAAGCGAATATAAATATCAAAATACTTGAAACATTATTTACACAGTTAGAAAGTAGCTCAGCTGCTTGTTTACAGGGTACCGGGTAACGGCAGCGCAGCGCCCTCTATGGCGAATGTGCGTCATTCACGCGTCTCCTTCACTCGCTCCGCCTTTCTTCTCATCTGTGTTCATTTAAATTAAACCGTTCCTTTTTAAAGTTCATAATCACATAGGCTCATTTAAACTGAAGAAATTAATACGTTTGCTACATTAAATTGGCTACTGTATAAGTTAGGCTGTTTTGTATTTTGTATGTATTCGCACTCATGCTCCTAAATACATTTTCGAGTTCGCACACATTATTTTTTAGTCGCAAATCATTGAAATGCTGCACTTCGAGCCCTGACATATTCATAAATCGTTTTCATAAATCCGTATTTCAGATGGACACATTTTCATAAATCATGCATTTCAGATGGACATTTTCATAAATCATGCATTTCAGATGGACATTTTCATAAATCATGCATTTCAGATGGACATTTTCATATATCATGCATTTCAGAAGGACATCATTTTCATAAATCATGCATTTCAGATGGACATTTTCATAAATCATGCATTTCGATGGACATTTTCATAAATCATGCATTTCAGATGGACATTTTCATAAATCAGCATTTCAGATGGACATATTCATAAATCGTTTTCATAAATCCTGTATTTCAGATGGACATCATTTTCATAAATCATGCATTTCAGATGGACATTTTCATAAATCATGCATTTCAGATGGACATTTTCATAAATCATGCATTTCAGATGGACATTTTCATATATCATGCATTTCAGATGGACATCATTTTCATAAATCATGCATTTCAGATGGACATTTTCATAAATCATGCATTTCTGATGGACATTTTCATAAATCATGCATTTCAGATGGACATTTTCATAAATCATGCATTTCAGATGGACATATTCATAAATCGTTTTCATAAATCCTGTATTTCAGATGGACATCATTTTCATAAATCGTGCATTTCAGATGGACATTTTCATAAATCATGCATTTCAGATGGACATAATTTTTATAAATCATGCCTTTCAGATGGACATTTTCATAAATCATGCATTTCAGATGGACATTTTCATAAATCATGTATTTCAGATGGACATGTTCATAAATCATGCATTTCAGATGGACATCATTTTCATAAATCATGCATTTCAGATGGACATTTTCATAAATCATGCATTTCAGATGGACATTTTCATAAATCCTGTATTTCAGATGGACATGTTTCATAAATCATGCATTTCAGATGGACATCATTTTCATAAATCATGCATTTCAGATGGACATTTTCATAAATCATGCATTTCAGATGGATATATTCATAAATCCTGTATTTCAGATGTATTTCTGTATTCTGATGGACATATTCATAAATAGTTTTCATAAATCCTGTATTTCAGATGGACATTTTCATAAATCATGCATTTCAGATGGACATTTTCATAAATCATGCATTTCAGATGGACATTTTCATAAATCATGCATTTCATATGGACATTTTCATAAATCATGCATTTCAGATGGACATATTCATAAATCGTTTTCATAAATCCTGTATTTCAGATGGACATCATTTTCATAAATCATGCATTTCAGATGGACATTTTCATAAATCATGCATTTCAGATGGACATATTCATAAATCGTTTTCATAAATCATGCATTTCAGATGGACATTTTCATAAATCATGCATTTCAGATGGACATTTTATAAATCATGCATTTCAGATGGACATTTTCATAAATCATGCATTTCAGATGGACATTTTCATAAATCCTGTATTTCAGATGGACATGTTCATAAATCATGCATTTCAGATGGACATGTTCATAAATCATGCATTTCAGATGGACATCATTTTCATAAATCATGCATTTCAGATGGACATTTTCATAAATCATGCATTTCAGATGGACATTTTCATAAATCCTGTATTTCAGATGGACATGTTCATAAATCATGCATTTCAGATGGACATCATTTTCATAAATCATGCATTTCAGATGGACATTTTCATAAATCATGCATTTCAGATGGATATATTCATAAATCCTGTATTTCAGATGTATTTCTGTATTCTGATGGACATATTCATAAATAGTTTTCATAAATCCTGTATTTCAGATGGACATTTTCATAAATCATCCATTTCAGATGGACATTTTCATAAATCATGCATTTCAGATGGACATTTTCATAAATCATGCATTTCATATGGACATTTTCATAAATCATGCATTTCAGATGGACATATTCATAAATCGTTTTCATAAATCCTGTATTTCAGATGGACATCATTTTCATAAATCATGCATTTCAGATGGACATTTTCATAAATCATGCATTTCAGATGGACATTTTCATAAATCATGCATTTCAGATGGACATTCATAAATTCTGTATTTCACATGGAAATCATTGTCATAAATCATGCATTTCAGATGGACATTTTCATAAATCATGCATTTCAGATGGACATATTCATAAATCGTTTTCATAAATCATGCATTTCAGATGGACATTTTCATAAATCATGCATTTCAGATGGACATTTTCATAAATCATGCATTTCAGATGGACATATTCATAAATCGTTTTCATAAATCCTGTATTTCAGATGGACATCATTTTCATAAATCATGCATTTCAGATGGACATTTTCATAAATCATGCATTTCAGATGGACATTTTCATAAATCATGCATTTCAGATGGACATTTTCATAAATCATGCATTTCAGATGGACATCATTTTCATAAATCATGCATTTCAGATGGACATTTTCATAAATCATGCATTTCAGATGGACATTTTCATAAATCATGCATTTCAGATGGACATTTTCATAAATCATGCATTTCAGATGGACATATTCATAAATCTTTTCATAAATCCTGTATTTCAGATGGACATCATTTTCATAAATCGTGCATTTCAGATGGACATTTTCATAAATCATGCATTTCAGATGGACATATTTTTATAAATCATGCATTTCAGATGGACATTTTCATAAATCATGCATTTCAGATGGACATTTTCATAAATATGTATTTCATGGACATTCATAAATCATGCATTTCAGATGGACATCATTTTCATAAATCATGCATTTCAGATGGACATTTTCATAAATCATGCATTTCAGATGGACATATTCATAAATCATGTATTTCAGATGGACATGTTCATAAATCATGCATTTCAGATGGACATCTTTCATAAATCATGCATTTCAGATGGACATTTTCATAAATCATGCATTTCAGATGGACATATTCATAAATCATGTATTTCAGATGTATTTCTGTATCTGATGGACATATTCATAAATAGTTTTCATAAATCATGTATTTCAGATGGACATTTTCATAAATCATGCATTTCAGATGGACATATTCATAAATCATGCATTTCAGATGGACATTTTCATAAATCATGCATTTCAATGGACATTTTCATAATCATGCATTTCAGATGGACATATTCATAAATCGTTTTCATAAATCCTGTATTTCAGATGGACATCATTTTCATAAATCATGCATTTCAGATGGACATTTTCATAAATCATGCATTTTAGATGGACATTTTCATAAATCCTGTATTTCAGATGGACATGTTCATAAATCATGCATTTCAGATGGACATTTCATAAATCATGCATTTCAGATGGACATCTTTTCATAAATCATGCATTTCAATGGACATTTTCATAAATCATGCATTTCAGATGGACATTTTCATAAATCATGCATTTCAGATGGACATTTTAATAAATCATGCATTTCAGATGGACATTTTCATAAATCATGCATTTCAGATGGACATTTTCATAAATCCTGTATTTCAGATGGACATGTTCATAAATCATGCATTTCAGATGGACATTTTCATAAATCATGCATTTCAGATGGACATTTTAATAAATCATGCATTTCAGATGGACATTTTCATAAATCATGCATTTCAGATGGACATCATTTTCATAAATCATGCATTTCAGATGGACATTTTAATAAATCATGCATTTCAGATGGACATTTTCATAAATCATGCATTTCAGATGGACATTTTATAAATCATGCATTTCAGATGGACATTTTCATAAATCATGCATTTCAGATGGACATTTTCATAAATCCTGTATTTCAGATGGACATGTTCATAAATCATGCATTTCAGATGGACATCATTTTCATAAATCATGCATTTCAGATGGACATTTTCATAAATCATGCATTTCAGATGGACATATTCATAAATCCTGTATTTCAGATGTATTTCTGTATTCTGATGGACATATTCATAAATCGTTTTCATAAATCCTGTATTTCAGATGGACATTTTCATAAATCATGCATTTCAGATTGACATATTCATAAATCATGCATTTCAGATGGACATTTTCATAAATCATGCATTTCAGATGGACATATTTCATAAATCGTTTTCATCAATCCTGTATTTCAGATGGACATCGTTTTCATAAATCATGCATTTCAGATGGACATTTTCATAAATCATGCATTTCAGATGGACATTTTCATAAATCCTGTATTTCAGATGGACATTTTCATAAATCATGCATTTCAGATGGACATATTCATAAATCATGCATTTCAGATGGACATTTTCATAAATCATGCATTTCAGATGGACATGTTCATAAATCGTTTTCATAAATCCTGTATTTCAGATGGACATCATTTTCATAAATCATGCATTTCAGATGGACATTTTCATAAATCATGCATTTCAGATGGACATAATTTCATATAATCATGCATTTCAGATGGACATTTTTCATAAATCATATTTCATAAATCCTGTATTTCAGATGGAACTTTTCATAAATCATGTATTTCAGATGGACATTTTTATAAATCATGCATTTCAGATGGACATTTTTCATAAATCATGTATTTCACAAGGACATGATTTTCATAAATCATGCATTTCAGATGGACATTCATAAATTCTGTATTTCAGATGGAAATCATTTGTCATAAATCATGCATTTCAGATGGACATTTTCATAAATCATGTATTTCAGATGGACATTTTCATAAATCATGCATTTCAGATGTTTGACATTTTCATAAATCATGCATTTCAGATGGACATTTTTATAAATCATGTATTTCAGATGGACATTTTCATAAATCATGCATTTCAGATGGACATTTTCATAAATCATGTATTTCAGATGGACATTTTCATAAATTCTGTATTTCAGATGGACATTTTAATAAATCATGCATTTCAGATGGACATTTTTATAAATCGTTTTCATAAATCCTGTATTTCAGATGGACATCATTTTCATAAATCATGCATTTCAGATGGACATTTTCATAAATCATGCATTTCAGATGGACATTTTCATAAATCATGCATTTCAGATTACATAAATCCTGTATTTCAGATGGACATTTTCATAAATCATGCATTTCAGATGGACATTTTCAAAATCATGCATTTCAGATGGAATTTTTCATAAATCATGCATTTCAGATGGACATATTCATAAATCGTTTTCATAAATCATGCATTTCAGATGGACATTTTCATAAATCATGCATTTCAGATGGACATTTTCATAAACTGATTTCAGATGGACATTTTCATAAATCATGCATTTCAGATGGACATCATTTTCATAAATCATGCATTTCAGATGGACATCATTTTCATAAATCATGCATTTCAGATGGACATTTTCATAAATCATGCATTTCAGATGGACATTTTCATAAATCATGCATTTCAGATGGAATATTCATAAATCCTGTATTTCAATGTATTTCTGTATTTGATGGACATATTCATAAATCGTTTTCATAAATCCTGTATTTCAGATGGACATCATTTTCATAAATCATGCATTTCAGATGGACATTTTCATAAATCATGCATTTCAGATGGACATTTTCATAAATCATGCATTTCAGATGGACATTTTCATAAATCCTGTATTTCAGATGGACATTTTCATAAATCATGATTTCAGATGGACATTTTCATAAATCCTGTATTTCAGATGGACATTTTCATAAATCATGCATTTCAGATGGACATTTTCATAAATCATGCATTTCAATGGACATTTTCATAAATCATGCATTTCAGATGGACATATTCATAAATCGTTTTCATAAATCCTGTATTTCAGATGGACATCATTTTATAAATCATGCATTTCAGATGGACATTTTCATAAATCATGCATTTCAGATGGACATTTTCATAAATCATGCATTTCAGATGGACATTTTCATAAATCATGCATTTCAGATGGACATTCATAAATCGTATTTCATAAATCCTTGTATTTCAGATTTAATCATTTTCATAAATCATGCATTTCAGATGGACATTTTCATAAATCATGCATTTCAGATGGACATTTTCATAAATCATGCATTTCAGATGGACATTTTTATAAATCATGATTTCAGATGGACATTTTCATAAATCGTTTTCATAAAATCATGATTTCAGATGGACATTTTCATAAATCTGATTTCAGATGGACATTTTTAATAAATCATGCATTTCAGATGGACATTTTCATAATCGTTTTCATAAATCCTGTATTTCAGATGGACATCATTTTCATAAATCATGCATTTCAGATGGACATTTTCATAAATCATGCATTTCAGATGGACATTTTCATAAATCATGCATTTCAGATTACATAAATCCTGTATTTCAGATGGACATTTTCATAAATCATGCATTTCAGATGGACATTTTCATAAATCATGCATTTCAGATGGAATTTTCATAAATCATGCATTTCAGATGGACATATTCATAAATCGTTTTCATAAATCATGCATTTCAGATGGACATTTTCATAAATCATGCATTTCAGATGGACATTTTCATAAATCCTGATTTCAGATGGACATTTTCATAAATCATGCATTTCAGATGGACATATTTTCATAAATCATGCATTTCAGATGGACATCATTTTCATAAATCATGCATTTCAGATGGACATTTTCATAAATCATGCATTTCAGATGGACATTTTCATAAATCATGCATTTAGATGGAATATTCATAAATCCTTATTTCAGATGTATTTCTGTATTCTGATGGACATATTCATAAATCGTTTTCATAAATCCTGTATTTCAGATGGACATCATTTTTATAAATCATGCATTTCAGATGGACATTTTCATAAATCATGCATTTCAGATGGACATTTTCATAAATCATGCATTTCAGATGGACATTTTCATAAATCATGCATTTCAGATGGACATATTCATAAATCGTTTTCATAAATCCTGTATTTCAGATGGACATCATTTTCATAAAATCATGCATTTCAGATGGACATTTTCATAAATCATGCATTTCAGATGGACATTTTCATAAATCATGCATTTCAGATGGACATTTTCATATATCATGCATTTCAGATGGACATATTCATAAATCGTTTTCATAAATCATGCATTTCAGATGGACATTTTCATAAATCATGCATTTCAGATGGACATTTTAATAAATCATGCATTTCAGATGGACATTTTTATAAATCATGTATTTCACAAGGAAATGATTTTCATAAATCATGCATTTCAGATGGACATTCATAAATTCTGTATTTCACATGGAAATCATTGTCATAAATCATGCATTTCAAGATGGCATTTTCATAAATCATGTATTTCAGATTGACATTTTCATAAATCATGCATTTCAGATTGACATTTTCATAAATCCTGTATTTCAGATGGACATTTTTATAAATCATGTATTTCAGATGGACATTTTCATAAATCATGCATTTCAGATGGACAGTTTTATAAATCATGTATTTCAGATGGACATTTTCATAAATTCTGTATTTCAGATGGACATTTTTATAAATCATGCATTTCAGATGGACATTTTCATAAATCGTTTTCATAAATCCTGTATTTCAGATGGACATCATTTTCATAAATCATGCATTTCAGATGGTCATTTTCATAAATCATGCATTTCAGATGGACATTTTCATAAATCATGCATTTCAGATTACATAAATCCTGTATTTCAGATGGACATTTTCATAAATCATGCATTTCAGATGGACATTTTCATAAATCATGCATTTCAGATGGATATTTTCATAAATCATGCATTTCAGATGGACATATTCATAAATCGTTTTCATAAATCATGCATTTCAGATGGACATTTTCATAAATCATGCATTTCAGATGGACATTTTCATAAATCATGCATTTCAGATGGATATATTCATAAATCCTGTATTTCAGATGTATTTCTGTATTCTGATGGACATATTCATAAATCGTTTTCATAAATCCTGTATTTCAGATGGACATCATTTTCATAAATCATGCATTTCAGATGGACATTTTCATAAATCATGCATTTCAGATGGACATTTTCATAAATCATGCATTTCAGATGGACATCATTTTCATAAATCGTGCATTTCAGATGGACATTTTCATAAATCATGCATTTCAGATGGACATAATTTTTATAAATCATGCATTTCAGATGGACATTTTCATAAATCATATTCATAAATCCTGTATTTCAGATGGACATTTTCATAAATCATGCATTTCAGATTACATAAATCCTGTATTTCAGATGGACATTTTCATAAATCATGCATTTCAGATGGACATTTTCATAAATCATGCATTTCAGATGGACATTTTCATAAATCATGCATTTCAGATGGACATATTCATAAATCGTTTTCATAAATCATGCATTTCAGATGGACATTTTCATAAATCATGCATTTCAGATGGACATTTTCATAAATCATGCATTTCAGATGGACATATTCATAAATCGTTTTCATAAATCCTGTATTTCAGATGGACATCATTTTCATAAATCATGCATTTCAGATGGACATTTTCATAAATCATGCATTTCAGATGGACATTTTCATAAATCATGCATTTCAGATGGACATTTTCATATATCATGCATTTCAGAAGGACATCATTTTCATAAATCATGCATTTCAGATGGACATTTTCATAAATCATGCATTTCAGATGGACATTTTCATAAATCATGCATTTCAAATGGACATATTCATAAATCGTTTTCATAAATCCTGTATTTCAGATGGACATCATTTTCATAAATCGTGCATTTCAGATGGACATTTTCATAAATCATGCATTTCAGATGGACATAATTTTTATAAATCATGCATTTCAGATGGACATTTTCATAAATCATATTCATAAATCCTGTATTTCAGATGGAACTTTTCATAAATCATGTATTTCAGATGGACATTTTTATAAATCATGCATTTCAGATGGACATTTTTATAAATCATGTATTTCACAAGGAAATGATTTTCATAAATCATGCATTTCAGATGGACATTCATAAATTCTGTATTTCACATGGAAATCATTGTCATAAATCATGCATTTCAGATGGACATTTTCATAAATCATGCATTTCAGATGGACATATTCATAAATCGTTTTCATAAATCATGCATTTCAGATGGACATTTTCATAAATCATGCATTTCAGATGGACATTTTCATAAATCATGCATTTCAGATGGACATATTCATAAATCGTTTTCATAAATCCTGTATTTCAGATGGACATCATTTTCATAAATCATGCATTTCAGATGGACATTTTCATAAATCATGCATTTCAGATGGACATTTTCATAAATCATGCATTTCAGATGGACATTTTCATATATCATGCATTTCAGAAGGACATCATTTTCATAAATCATGCATTTCAGATGGACATTTTCATAAATCATGCATTTCTGATGGACATTTTCATAAATCATGCATTTCAGATGGACATTTTCATAAATCATGCATTTCAAATGGACATATTCATAAATCGTTTTTATAAATCCTGTATTTCAGATGGACATCATTTTCATAAATCGTGCATTTCAGATGGACATTTTCATAAATCATGCATTTCAGATGGACATAATTTTTATAAATCATGCATTTCAGATGGACATTTTCATAAATCATGCATTTCAGATGGACATTTTCATAAATAATGTATTTCAGATGGACATGTTCATAAATCATGCATTTCAGATGGACATCATTTTCATAAATCATGCATTTCAAATGGACATTTTCATAAATCATGCATTTCAGATGGATATATTCATAAATCCTGTATTTCAGATGGACATGTTCATAAATCATGCATTTCAGATGGACATCATTTTCATAAATCATGCATTTCAGATGGACATTTTCATAAATCATGCATTTCAGATGGATATATTCATAAATCCTGTATTTCAGATGTATTTCTGTATTCTGATGGACATATTCATAAATAGTTTTCATAAATCCTGTATTTCAGATGGACATTTTCATAAATCATCCATTTCAGATGGACATATTCATAAATCATGCATTTCAGATGGACATTTTCATAAATCATGCATTTCATATGGACATTTTCATAAATCATGCATTTCAGATGGACATATTCATAAATCGTTTTCATAAATCCTGTATTTCAGATGGACATCATTTTCATAAATCATGCATTTCAGATGGACATTTTCATATATCATGCATTTCAGATGGACATATTCATAAATCGTTTTCATAAATCATGCATTTCAGATGGACATTTTCATAAATCATGCATTTCAGATGGACATTTTAATAAATCATGCATTTCAGATGGACATTTTCATAAATCATGCATTTCAGATGGACATTTTCATAAATCCTGTATTTCAGATGGACATGTTCATAAATCATGCATTTCAGATGGACATGTTCATAAATCATGCATTTCAGATGGACATCATTTTCATAAATCATGCATTTCAAATGGACATTTTCATAAATCATGCATTTCAGATGGACATTTTAATAAATCATGCATTTCAGATGGACATTTTCATAAATCATGCATTTCAGATGGACATTTTCATAAATCCTGTATTTCAGATGGACATGTTCATAAATCATGCATTTCAGATGGACATCATTTTCATAAATCATGCATTTCAGATGGACATTTTCATAAATCATGCATTTCAGATGGATATATTCATAAATCCTGTATTTCAGATGTATTTCTGTATTCTGATGGACATATTCATAAATAGTTTTCATAAATCCTGTATTTCAGATGGACATTTTCATAAATCATCCATTTCAGATGGACATATTCATAAATCATGCATTTCAGATGGACATTTTCATAAATCATGCATTTCATATGGACATATTCATAAATCGTTTTCATAAATCCTGTATTTCAGATGGACATCATTTTCATAAATCATGCATTTCAGATGGACATTTTCATAAATCATGCATTTCAGATGGACATTTTCATAAATCATGCATTTCAGATGGACATTTTCATAAATCCTGTATTTCAGATTGGACATTTTCATAAATCATGCATTTCAGATGGACATTTTCATAAATCCTGTATTTCAGATGGACATTTTCATAAATCATGCATTTCAGATGGACATTTTCATAAATCATGCATTTCATATGGACATTTTCATAAATCATGCATTTCAGATGGACATATTCATAAATCGTTTTCATAAATCCTGTATTTCAGATGGACATCATTTTCATAAATCATGCATTTCAGATGGACATTTTCATAAATCATGCATTTCAGATGGACATTTTCATAAATCATGCATTTCAGATGGACATTTTCATAATATCATGCATTTCAAATGGACATATTCATAAATCGTTTTCATAAATCATGCATTTCAGATGGACATTTTCATAAATCATGCATTTCAGATGGACATTTTAATAAATCATGCATTTCAGATGGACATTTTCATAAATCATGCATTTCAGATGGACATTTTCATAAATCCTGTATTTCAGATGGACATGTTCATAAATCATGCATTTCAGATGGACATCATTTTCATAAATCATGCATTTCAAATGGACATTTTCATAAATCATGCATTTCAGATGGACATTTTAATAAATCATGCATTTCAGATGGACATTTTCATAAATCATGCATTTCAGATGGACATTTTCATAAATCCTGTATTTCAGATGGACATGTTCATAAATCATGCATTTCAGATGGACATCATTTTCATAAATCATGCATTTCAGATGGACATTTTCATAAATCATGCATTTCAGATGGACATATTCATAAATCCTGTATTTCAGATGTATTTCTGTATTCTGATGGACATATTCATAAATCGTTTTCATAAATCCTGTATTTCAGATGGACATTTTCATAAATCATGCATTTCAGATTGACATATTCATAAATCATGCATTTCAGATGGACATTTTCATAAATCATGCATTTCAGATGGACATATTCATAAATCGTTTTCATAAATCCTGTATTTCAGATGGACATCGTTTTCATAAATCATGCATTTCAGATGGACATTTTCATAAATCATGCATTTCAGATGGACATTTTCATAAATCATGCATTTCAGATGGACATTTTCATATATCATGCATTTCAGATGGACATCATTTTCATAAATCATGCATTTCAGATGGACATTTTCATAAATCATGCATTTCAGATGGACATTTTCATAAATCTTGCATTTCAGATGGACATATTCATAAATCCTGTATTTCAGATTTATTTCTGTATTCTGATGGACATATTCATAAATCGTTTTCATAAATCCTGTATTTCAGATGGACATTTTCATAAATCATCCATTTCAGATGGACATATTCATAAATCATGCATTTCAGATGGACATTTTCATAAATCATGCATTTCAGATGGACATGTTCATAAATCGTTTTCATAAATCCTGTATTTCAGATGGACATCATTTTCATAAATCATGCATTTCAGATGGACATTTTCATAAATCATGCATTTCAGATGGACATAATTTTTATAAATCATGCATTTCAGATGGACATTTTCATAAATCATATTCATAAATCCTGTATTTCAGATGGAACTTTTCATAAATCATGTATTTCAGATGGACATTTTTATAAATCATGCATTTCAGATGGACATTTTTATAAATCATGTATTTCACAAGGAAATGATTTTCATAAATCATGCATTTTAGATGGACATTCATAAATTCTGTATTTCACATGGAAATCATTGTCATAAATCATGCATTTAAGATGGGCATTTTCATAAATCATGTATTTGAGATGGACATTTTCATAAATCATGCATTTCAGATTGACATTTTCATAAATCCTGTATTTCAGATGGACATTTTTATAAATCATGTATTTCAGATGGACATTTTCATAAATCATGCATTTCAGATGGACAGTTTTATAAATCATGTATTTCAGATGGACATTTTCATAAATTCTGTATTTCAGATGGACATTTTTATAAATCATGCATTTCAGATGGACATTTTCATAAATCGTTTTCATAAATCCTGTATTTCAGATGGACATCATTTTCATAAATCATGCATTTCAGATGGACATTTTCATAAATCATGCATTTCAGATGGACATTTTCATAAATCATGCATTTCAGATTACATAAATCCTGTATTTCAGTTGGACATTTTCATAAATCATGCATTTCAAATGGACATTGTCATAAATCATGCATTTCAGATGGATATTTTCATAAATCATGCATTTCAGATGGACATATTCATAAATCGTTTTCATAAATCATGCATTTCAGATGGACATTTTCATAAATCATGCATTTCAGATGGACATTTTCATAAATCATGCATTTCAGATGGACATTTTCATAAATCATGCATTTCAGATGGACATTTTCATAAATCCTGTATTTCAGATGGACATTTTCATAAATCATGCATTTCAGATGGACATCATTTTCATAAATCATGCATTTCAGATGGACATTTTCATAAATCATGCATTTCAGATGGACATTTTCATAAATCATGTATTTCAGATGGATATATTCATAAATCCTGTATTTCAGATGTATTTCTGTATTCTGATGGACATATTCATAAATCGTTTTCATAAATCCTGTATTTCAGATGGACATCATTTTCATAAATCATGCATTTCAGATGGACATTTTCATAAATCATGCATTTCAGATGGACATTTTCATAAATCATGCATTTCAGATGGACATTTTCATAAATCCTGTATTTCAGATTGACATTTTCATAAATCATGCATTTCAGATGGACATTTTCATAAATCCTGTATTTCAGATGGACATTTTCATAAATCATGCATTTCAGATGGACATTTTCATAAATCATGCATTTCATATGGACATTTTCATAAATCATGCATTTCAGATGGACATATTCATAAATCGTTTTCATAAATCCTGTATTTCAGATGGACATCATTTTTATAAATCATGCATTTCAGATGGACATTTTCATAAATCATGCATTTCAGATGGACATTTTCATAAATCATGCATTTCAGATGGACATTTTCATAAATCATGCATTTCAGATGGACATATTCATAAATCGTTTTCATAAATCCTGTATTTCAGATGGACATCATTTTCATAAATCATGCATTTCAGATGGACATTTTCATAAATCATGCATTTCAGATGGACATTTTCATAAATCATGCATTTCAGATGGACATTTTCATATATCATGCATTTCAGATGGACATATTCATAAATCGTTTTCATAAATCATGCATTTCAGATGGACATTTTCATAAATCATGCATTTCAGATGGACATTTTAATAAATCATGCATTTCAGATGGACATTTTTATAAATCATGTATTTCACAAGGAAATGATTTTCATAAATCATGCATTTCAGATGGACATTCATAAATTCTGTATTTCACATGGAAATCATTGTCATAAATCATGCATTTAAGATGGGCATTTTCATAAATCATGTATTTGAGATTGACATTTTCATAAATCATGCATTTCAGATGGACATTTTCATAAATCATGCATTTCAGATGGATATTTTCATAAATCATGCATTTCAGATGGACATATTCATAAATCGTTTTCATAAATCATGCATTTCAGATGGACATTTTCATAAATCATGCATTTCAGATGGACATTTTCATAAATCATGCATTTCAGATGGATATATTCATAAATCCTGTATTTCAGATGTATTTCTGTATTCTGATGGACATATTCATAAATCGTTTTCATAAATCCTGTATTTCAGATGGACATCATTTTCATAAATCATGCATTTCAGATGGACATTTTCATAAATCATGCATTTCAGATGGACATTTTCATAAATCATGCATTTCAGATGGACATTTTCATAAATCCTGTATTTCAGATTGACATTTTCATAAATCATGCATTTCAGATGGACATTTTCATAAATCCTGTATTTCAGATGGACATTTTCATAAATCATGCATTTCAGATGGACATTTTCATAAATCATGCATTTCAGATGGACATTTTCATAAATCATGCATTTCAGATGGACATATTCATAAATCGTTTTCATAAATCCTGTATTTCAGATGGACATCATTTTTATAAATCATGCATTTCAGATGGACATTTTCATAAATCATGCATTTCAGATGGACATTTTCATAAATCATGCATTTCAGATGGACATTTTCATAAATCATGCATTTCAGATGGACATTTTCATATATCATGCATTTCAGATGGACATATTCATAAATCGTTTTCATAAATCATGCATTTCAGATGAACATTTTCATAAATCATGCATTTCAGATGGACATTTTAATAAATCATGCATTTCAGATGGACATTTTCATAAATCATGCATTTCAGATGGACATTTTCATAAATCCTGTATTTCAGATGGACATGTTCATAAATCATGCATTTCAGATGGACATTTTCATAAATCCTGTATTTCAGATGGACATTTTCATAAATCATGCATTTCAGATGGACATATTCATAAATCATGCATTTCAGATGGACATTTTCATAAATCATGCATTTCAGATGGACATTTTCATAAATCGTTTTCATCAATCCTGTATTTCAGATGGACATCGTTTTCATAAATCATGCATTTCAGATGGACATTTTCATAAATCATGCATTTCAGATGGACATTTTCATAAATCATGCATTTCAGATGGACATTTTCATAAATCCTGTATTTCAGATGGACATTTTCATAAATCATGCATTTCAGATGGACATATTCATAAATCATGCATTTCAGATGGACATTTTCATAAATCATGCATTTCAGATGGACATATTCATAAATCGTTTTCATAAATCCTGTATTTCAGATGGACATCATTTTCATAAATCATGCATTTCAGATGGACATTTTCATAAATCATGCATTTCAGATGGACATTTTCATAAATCATGCATTTCAGATGGACATTTTCATAAATCATGCATTTCAGATGGACATATTCATAAATCGTTTTCATAAATCCTGTATTTCAGATGGACATCATTTTCATAAATCATGCATTTCAGATGGACATTTTCATAAATCATGCATTTCAGATGGACATTTTCATAAATCATGCATTTCAGATGGACATATTCATAAATCGTTTTCATAAATCCTGTATTTCAGATGGACATGTTCATAAATCATGCATTTCAGATGGACATTTTCATAAATCATGCATTTCAGATGGAAATTTTCATAAATCATGCATTTCAGATGGACATATTCATAAATCCTGTATTTCAGATTTATTTCTGTATTCTGATGGACATATTCATAAATCGTTTTCATAAATCCTGTATTTCAGATGGACATTTTCATAAATCATCCATTTCAGATGGACATATTCATAAATCATGCATTTCAGATGGACATGTTCATAAATCGTTTTCATAAATCCTGTATTTCAGATGGACATCATTTTCATAAATCATGCATTTCAGATGGACATTTTCATAAATCATGCATTTCAGATGGACATAATTTTTATAAATCATGCATTTCAGATGGACATTTTCATAAATCATATTCATAAATCCTGTATTTCAGATGGAACTTTTCATAAATCATGTATTTCAGATGGACATTTTTATAAATCATGCATTTCAGATGGACATTTTTATAAATCATGTATTTCACAAGGAAATGATTTTCATAAATCATGCATTTCAGATGGACATTCATAAATTCTGTATTTCACATGGAAATCATTGTCATAAATCCTGTATTTCAGATGGACATTTTCATAAATCATGCATTTCAGATGGACATTTTCATAAATCATGCATTTCATATGGACATTTTCATAAATCATGCATTTCAGATGGACATATTCATAAATCGTTTTCATAAATCCTGTATTTCAGATGGACATCATTTTTATAAATCATGCATTTCAGATGGACATTTTCATAAATCATGCATTTCAGATGGACATTTTCATAAATCATGCATTTCAGATGGACATTTTCATAAATCATGCATTTCAGATGGACATTTTCATATATCATGCATTTCAGATGGACATATTCATAAATCGTTTTCATAAATCATGCATTTCAGATGAACATTTTCATAAATCATGCATTTCAGATGGACATTTTCATAAATCCTGTATTTCAGATGGACATGTTCATAAATCATGCATTTCAGATGGACATTTTCATAAATCCTGTATTTCAGATGGACATTTTCATAAATCATGCATTTCAGATGGACATATTCATAAATCATGCATTTCAGATGGACATTTTCATAAATCATGCATTTCAGATGGACATATTCATAAATCGTTTTCATCAATCCTGTATTTCAGATGGACATCGTTTTCATAAATCATGCATTTCAGATGGACATTTTCATAAATCATGCATTTCAGATGGACATTTTCATAAATCCTGTATTTCAGATGGACATTTTCATAAATCATGCATTTCAGATGGACATATTCATAAATCATGCATTTCAGATGGACATTTTCATAAATCATGCATTTCAGATGGACATATTCATAAATCGTTTTCATAAATCCTGTATTTCAGATGGACATCATTTTCATAAATCATGCATTTCAGATGGACATTTTCATAAATCATGCATTTCAGATGGACATTTTCATAAATCATGCATTTCAGATGGACATTTTCATAAATCATGCATTTCAGATGGACATATTCATAAATCGTTTTCATAAATCCTGTATTTCAGATGGACATCATTTTCATAAATCATGCATTTCAGATGGACATTTTCATAAATCATGCATTTCAGATGGACATTTTCATAAATCATGCATTTCAGATGGACATATTCATAAATCGTTTTCATAAATCCTGTATTTCAGATGGACATCATTTTCATAAATCATGCATTTCAGATGGACATTTTCATAAATCATGCATTTCAGATGGACATTTTCATAAATCATGCATTTCAGATGGACATATTCATAAATCGTTTTCATAAATCCTGTATTTCAGATGGACATGTTCATAAATCATGCATTTCAGATGGACATTTTCATAAATCATTTATTTCAGATGGACATTTTCATAAATCATGCATTTCAGATGGACATATTCATAAATCCTGTATTTCAGATTTATTTCTGTATTCTGATGGACATATTCATAAATCGTTTTCATAAATCCTGTATTTCAGATGGACATTTTCATAAATCATCCATTTCAGATGGACATATTCATAAATCATGCATTTCAGATGGACATGTTCATAAATCGTTTTCATAAATCCTTTATTTCAGATGGACATCATTTTCATAAATCATGCATTTCAGATGGACATTTTCATAAATCATGCATTTCAGATGGACATAATTTTTATAAATCATGCATTTCAGATGGACATTTTCATAAATCATATTCATAAATCCTGTATTTCAGATGGAACTTTTCATAAATCATGTATTTCAGATGGACATTTTTATAAATCATGTATTTCACAAGGAAATGATTTTCATAAATCATGCATTTCAGATGGACATTCATAAATTCTGTATTTCACATGGAAATCATTGTCATAAATCATGTATTTCAGATGGACATTTTCATAAATTCTGTATTTCAGATGGACATTTTTATAAATCATGCATTTCAGATGGACATTTTCATAAATCGTTTTCATAAATCCTGTATTTCAGATGGACATTTTCATAAATCATGCATTTCAGATGGACATTTTCATAAATCATGCATTTCAGATTACATAAATCCTGTATTTCAGATGGACATTTTCATAAATCATGCATTTCAGATGGACATTTTCATAAATCATGCATTTCAGATGGACATTTTCATAAATCATGCATTTCAGATGGACATATTCATAAATCGTTTTCATAAATCATGCATTTCAGACGGACATTTTCATAAATCATGCATTTCAGATGGACATTTTCATAAATCATGCATTTCAGATGGACATTTTCATAAATCATGCATTTCAGATGGACATTTTCATAAATCATGCATTTCAGATGGACATTTTCATAAATCCTGTATTTCAGATGGACATTTTCATAAATCATGCATTTCAGATGGACATCATTTTCATAAATCATGCATTTCAGATGGACATTTTCATAAATCATGCATTTCAGATGGACATTTTCATAAATCATGCATTTCAGATGGATATATTCATAAATCCTGTATTTCAGATGTATTTCTGTATTCTGATGGACATATTCATAAATCGTTTTCATAAATCCTGTATTTCAGATGGACATCATTTTCATAAATCATGCATTTCAGATGGACATTTTCATAAATCATGCATTTCAGATGGACATTTTCATAAATCATGCATTTCAGATGGACATTTTCATAAATCCTGTATTTCAGATTGACATTTTCATAAATCATGCATTTCAGATGGACATTTTCATAAATCCTGTATTTCAGATGGACATTTTCATAAATCATGCATTTCAGATGGACATTTTCATAAATCATGCATTTCAGATGGACATATTCATAAATCGTTTTCATAAATCCTGTATTTCAGATGGACATCATTTTTATAAATCATGCATTTCAGATGGACATTTTCATAAATCATGCATTTCAGATGGACATTTTCATAAATCATGCATTTCAGATGGACATTTTCATAAATCATGCATTTCAGATGGACATATTCATAAATCGTTTTCATAAATCCTGTATTTCAGATGGACATCATTTTCATAAATCATGCATTTCAGATGGACATTTTCATAAATCATGCATTTCAGATGGACATTTTCATAAATCATGCATTTCAGATGGACATTTTCATATATCATGCATTTCAGATGGACATATTCATAAATCGTTTTCATAAATCATGCATTTCAGATGGACATTTTCATAAATCATGCATTTCAGATGGACATTTTAATAAATCATGCAATTCAGATGGACATTTTCATAAATCATGCATTTCAGATGGACATTTTCATAAATCCTGTATTTCAGATGGACATGTTCATAAATCATGCATTTCAGATGGACATCATTTTCATAAATCATGCATTTCAAATGGACATTTTCATAAATCATGCATTTCAGATGGACATTTTCATAAATCCTGTATTTCAGATGGACATGTTCATAAATCATGCATTTCAGATGGACATCATTTTCATAAATCATGCATTTCAGATGGACATTTTCATAAATCATGCATTTCAGATGGACATATTCATAAATCCTGTATTTCAGTATTCTGATGGACATATTCATAAATCGTTTTCATAAATCCTGTATTTCAGATGGACATTTTCATAAATCATGCATTTCAGATGGACATATTCATAAATCATGCATTTCAGATGGACATTTTCATAAATCATGCATTTCAGATGGACATATTCATAAATCGTTTTCATAAATCCTGTATTTCAGATGGACATCATTTTCATAAATCATGCATTTCAGATGGACATTTTCATAAATCATGCATTTCAGATGGACATTTTCATAAATCATGCATTTCAGATGGACATTTTCATAATCATGCATTTCAGATGGACATATTCATAAATCGTTTTCATAAATCATGCATTTCAGATGGACATTTTCATAAATCATGCATTTCAGATGGACATTTTAATAAATCATGCATTTCAGATGGACATTTTCATAAATCCTGTATTTCAGATGGACATTTCATAAATCATGCATTTCAGATGGACATATTTTCATAAATCATGCATTTCAATGGACATTTTCATAAATCATGCATTTCAGATGGACATTTTCATAAATCCTGTATTTCAGATGGACATTTCATAAATCATGCATTTCAGATGGACATCATTTTCATAAATCATGCATTTCAGATGGACATTTTCATAAATCATGCATTTCAGATGGACATATTCATAAATCCTGTATTTCAGATGACATTTTCATAAATCATGCATTTCAGATGGACATTTTCATAAATCATGCATTTCAGATGGACATTTTCATAAATCCTGATTTCAGATGGACATTTTCATAAATCATGCATTTCAGATGGACATCATTTTCATAAATCATGCATTTCAGATGGACATTTTCATAAATCATGCATTTCAGATGGACATTTTCATAAATCATGCATTTCAGATGGATATATTCATAAATCCTGTATTTCAGATGTATTTCTGTATTCTGATGGACATATTCATAAATCGTTTTCATAAATCCTGTATTTCAGATGGACATCATTTTCATAAATCATGCATTTCAGATGGACATTTTCATAAATCATGCATTTCAGATGGACATTTTCATAAATCATGCATTTCAGATGGACATTTTCATAAATCATGCATTTCATATGGACATTTTCATAAATCATGCATTTCAGATGGACATATTCATAAATCGTTTTCATAAATCCTGTATTTCAGATGGACATCATTTTTATAAATCATGCATTTCAGATGGACATTTTCATAAATCATGCATTTCAGATGGACATTTTCATAAATCATGCATTTCAGATGGACATTTTCATAAATCATGCATTTCAGATGGACATATTCATAAATCGTTTTCATAAATCCTGTATTTCAGATGGACATCATTTTCATAAATCATGCATTTCAGATGGACATTTTCATAAATCATGCATTTCAGATGGACATTTTCATAAATCATGCATTTCAGATGGACATTTTCATATATCATGCATTTCAGATGGACATATTCATAAATCGTTTTCATAAATCATGCATTTCAGATGGACATTTTCATAAATCATGCATTTCAGATGGACATTTTAATAAATCATGCATTTCAGATGGACATTTTCATAAATCATGCATTTCAGATGGACATTTTCATAAATCCTGTATTTCAGATGGACATGTTCATAAATCATGCATTTCAGATGGACATCATTTTCATAAATCATGCATTTCAAATGGACATTTTCATAAATCATGCATTTCAGATGGACATTTTCATAAATCCTGTATTTCAGATGGACATGTTCATAAATCATGCATTTCAGATGGACATCATTTTCATAAATCATGCATTTCAGATGGACATTTTCATAAATCATGCATTTCAGATGGACATATTCATAAATCCTGTATTTCAGTATTCTGATGGACATATTCATAAATCGTTTTCATAAATCCTGTATTTCAGATGGACATTTTCATAAATCATGCATTTCAGATGGACATATTCATAAATCATGCATTTCAGATGGACATTTTCATAAATCATGCATTTCAGATGGACATATTCATAAATCGTTTTCATAAATCCTGTATTTCAGATGGACATCGTTTTCATAAATCATGCATTTCAGATGGACATTTTCATAAATCATGCATTTCAGATGGACATTTTCATAAATCCTGTATTTCAGATGGACATTTTCATAAATCATGCATTTCAGATGGACATTTTCATAAATCATGCATTTCAGATGGACATTTTCATAAATCATGCATTTCAGATGGACATTTTCATAAATCCTGTATTTCAGATGGACATTTTCATAAATCATGCATTTCAGATGGACATCATTTTCATAAATCATGCATTTCAGATGGACATTTTCATAAATCATGCATTTCAGATGGACATTTTCATAAATCATGCATTTCAGATGGACATATTCATAAATCCTGTATTTCAGATGTATTTCTGTATTCTGATGGACATATTCATAAATCGTTTTCATAAATCCTGTATTTCAGATGGACATTTTCATAAATCATGCATTTCAGATGGACATATTCATAAATCATGCATTTCAGATGGACATTTTCATAAATCATGCATTTCAGATGGACATTTTCATAAATCATGCATTTCAGATGGACATATTCATAAATCATTTTCATAAATCCTGTATTTCAGATGGACATCATTTTCATAAATCATGCATTTCAGATGGACATTTTCATAAATCATGCATTTCAGATGGACATTTTCATAAATCATGCATTTCAGATGGACATTTTCATATATCATGCATTTCAGAAGGACATCATTTTCATAAATCATGCATTTCAGATGGACATTTTCATAAATCATGCATTTCAGATGGACATTTTCATAAATCATGCATTTCAGATGGACATTTTCATAAATCATGCATTTCAAATGGACATATTCATAAATCGTTTTCATAAATCCTGTATTTCAGATGGACATCATTTTCATAAATCGTGCATTTCAGATGGACATTTTCATAAATCATGCATTTCAGATGGACATAATTTTTATAAATCATGCATTTCAGATGGACATTTTCATAAATCGTATTCATAAATCCTGTATTTCAGATGGAACTTTTCATAAATCATGTATTTCAGATGGACATTTTTATAAATCATGTATTTCACAAGGAAATGATTTTCATAAATCATGCATTTCAGATGGACATTCATAAATTCTGTATTTCACATGGAAATCATTGTCATAAATCATGCATTTAAGATGGGCATTTTCATAAATCATGTATTTGAGATGGACATTTTCATAAATCATGCATTTCAGATTGACATTTTCATAAATCCTGTATTTCAGATGGACATTTTTATAAATCATGCATTTCAGATTGACATTTTCATAAATCCTGTATTTCAGATGGACATTTTTATAAATCATGTATTTCAGATGGACATTTTCATAAATCATGCATTTCAGATGGACAGTTTTATAAATCATGTATTTCAGATGGACATTTTTATAAATTCTGTATTTCAGATGGACATTTTTATAAATCATGCATTTCAGATGGACATTTTCATAAATCGTTTTCATAAATCCTGTATTTCAGATGGACATCATTTTCATAAATCATGCATTTCAGATGGACATTTTCATAAATCATGCATTTCAGATTACATAAATCCTGTATTTCAGATGGACATTTTCCTAAATCATGCATTTCAGATGGACATTTTCATAAATCATGCATTTCAGATGGACATATTCATAAATCGTTTTCATAAATCATGCATTTCAGATGGACATTTTCATAAATCATGCATTTCAGATGGATATATTCATAAATCCTGTATTTCAGATGTATTTCTGTATTCTGATGGACATATTCATAAATCGTTTTCATAAATCCTGTATTTCAGATGGACATTTTCATAAATCATCCATTTCAGATGGACATATTCATAAATCATGCATTTCAGATGGACATTTTCATAAATCATGCATTTCATATGGACATATTCATAAATCGTTTTCATAAATCCTGTATTTCAGATGGACATCATTTTCATAAATCATGCATTTCAGATGGACATTTTCATAAATCATGCATTTCAGATGGACATTTTCATAAATCATGCATTTCAGATGGACATTTTCATAAATCCTGTATTTCAGATTGACATTTTCATAAATCATGCATTTCAGATGGACATTTTCATAAATCCTGTATTTCAGATGGACATTTTCATAAATCATGCATTTCAGATGGACATTTTCATAAATCATGCATTTCATATGGACATTTTCATAAATCATGCATTTCAGATGGACATATTCATAAATCGTTTTCATAAATCCTGTATTTCAGATGGACATCATTTTCATAAATCATGCATTTCAGATGGACATTTTCATAAATCATGCATTTCAGATGGACATTTTCATAAATCATGCATTTCAGATGGACATATTCATAAATCCTGTATTTCAGATTTATTTCTGTATTCTGATGGACATATTCATAAATCGTTTTCATAAATCCTGTATTTCAGATGGACATTTTCATAAATCATCCATTTCAGATGGACATATTCATAAATCATGCATTTCAGATGGACATGTTCATAAATCGTTTTCATAAATCCTGTATTTCAGATGGACATCATTTTCATAAATCATGCATTTCAGATGGACATTTTCATAAATCATGCATTTCAGATGGACATAATTTTTAAAAATCATGCATTTCAGATGGACATTTTCATAAATCATATTCATAAATCCTGTATTTCAGATGGAACTTTTCATAAATCATGTATTTCAGATGGACATTTTTATAAATCATGCATTTCAGATGGACATTTTTATAAATCATGTATTTCACAAGGAAATCATTTTCATAAATCATGCATTTCAGATGGACATTCATAAATTCTGTATTTCACATGGAAATCATTGTCATAAATCATGCATTTAAGATGGGCATTTTCATAAATCATGTATTTGAGATGGACATTTTCATAAATCATGCATTTCAGATTGACATTTTCATAAATCCTGTATTTCAGATGGACATTTTTATAAATCATGTATTTCAGATGGACATTTTCATAAATCATGCATTTCAGATGGACAGTTTTATAAATCATGTATTTCAGATGGACATTTTCATAAATTCTGTATTTCAGATGGACATTTTTATAAATCATGCATTTCAGATGGACATTTTCATAAATCGTTTTCATAAATCCTGTATTTCAGATGGACATCATTTTCATAAATCATGCATTTCAGATGGACATTTTCATAAATCATGCATTTCAGATGGACATTTTCATAAATCATGCATTTCAGATTACATAAATCCTGTATTTCAGATGGACATTTTCATAAATCATGCATTTTAGATGGACATTTTCATAAATCATGCATTTCAGATGGACATTTTCATAAATCATGCATTTCAGATGGACATTTTCATAAATCATGCATTTCAGATGGACATTTTCATAAATCATGCATTTCAGATGGACATTTTCATAAATCATGCATTTCAGATGGACATTTTCATAAATCATGCATTTCAGATGGACATTTTCATAAATCATGCATTTCAGATGGACATTTTCATAAATCCTGTATTTCAGATTGACATTTTCATAAATCATGCATTTCAGATGGAAATTTTCATAAATCCTGTATTTCAGATGGACATTTTCATAAATCATGCATTTCAGATGGACATTTTCATAAATCATGCATTTCAGATGGACATATTCATAAATCGTTTTCATAAATCCTGTATTTCAGATGGACATCATTTTTATAAATCATGCATTTCAGATGGACATTTTCATAAATCATGCATTTCAGATGGACATTTTCATAAATCATGCATTTCAGATGGACATATTCATAAATCGTTTTCATAAATCCTGTATTTCAGATGGACATCATTTTCATAAATCATGCATTTCAGATGGACATTTTCATAAATCATGCATTTCAGATGGACATTTTCATAAATCATGCATTTCAGATGGACATTTTCATATATCATGCATTTCAGATGGACATATTCATAAATCGTTTTCATAAATCATGCATTTCAGATGGACATTTTCATAAATCATGCATTTCAGATGGACATTTTAATAAATCATGCATTTCAGATGGACATTTTCATAAATCATGCATTTCAGATAGACATTTTCATAAATCCTGTATTTCAGATGGACATGTTCATAAATCATGCATTTCAGATGGACATCATTTTCATAAATCATGCATTTCAAATGGACATTTTCATAAATCATGCATTTCAGATGGACATTTTCATAAATCCTGTATTTCAGATGGACATGTTCATAAATCATGCATTTCAGATGGACATCATTTTCATAAATCATGCATTTCAGATGGACATTTTCATAAATCATGCATTTCAGATGGACATATTCATAAATCCTGTATTTCAGATGTATTTCTGTATTCTGATGGACATATTCATAAATCGTTTTCATAAATCCTGTATTTCAGATGGACATTTTCATAAATCATGCATTTCAGATGGACATATTCATAAATCATGCATTTCAGATGGACATTTTCATAAATCATGCATTTCAGATGGACATATTCATAAATCGTTTTCATAAATCCTGTATTTCAGATGGACATCATTTTCATAAATCATGCATTTCAGATGGACATTTTCATAAATCATGCATTTCAGATGGACATTTTCATAAATCATGCATTTCAAATGGACATATTCATAAATCGTTTTCATAAATCCTGTATTTCAGATGGACATCATTTTCATAAATCGTGCATTTCAGATGGACATTTTCATAAATCATGCATTTCAGATGGACATAATTTTTATAAATCATGCATTTCAGATGGACATTTTCATAAATCATATTCATAAATCCTGTATTTCAGATGGACATTTTCATAAATCATGCATTTCAGATGGACATTTTCATAAATCATGCATTTCAGATGGACATTTTCATAAATCATGCATTTCAGATGGACATATTCATAAATCGTTTTCATAAATCATGCATTTCAGATGGACATTTTCATAAATCATGCATTTCAGATGGACATTTTCATAAATCATGCATTTCAGATGGACATATTCATAAATCGTTTTCATAAATCCTGTATTTCAGATGGACATAATTTTCATAAATCTTTCATAAATTTGATGGCGAGTGATTGCGTTCCCTCATCGTTTACCCAAAATCCCATTGTGTGAGCAAACGTGAAGAGTTCTGAGGGGGAATCAGCAAAAACGAACAATTTTGAGGGAGAGGAAATGAAGGAATTTTACAGCAAATAAGCAAACGCGAGGAGTTTTAGGGCACACGATTGAGGGAACGCAATGGGTTTCAGAGGAATCGAACGTGTGTGGATTTGATGGCGATCGAATGCATTCTCTCATCGCTTACCCTAAAGCCCATTGCGTGAGCAAAAGTGAAGAGTTCTGAGGGCGAGGGAACGAGAAGGGTTTGAGGGTGAATCAGCAAACACAAGGAATTTAAGGAATGGAAACTCAAAGAGTTTTAAGGCAAACGAGTGAGGGAACGCAATGGGTTTGAGGGGAATCGAACGCGATGGGATTTGATGGCGAGCGAATGCATTCCCTCATCGCTTACCCTAAAGCCCATTGTATGAGCAAACGTGAAGAGTTCTGAGGGGAAATCAGCAAAAACTAACAATTTTGAGGGAGAGGAAATTTAGGAATTTTACAGCAAATAAGCAAACGGGAGGAGTTTTAGGGCACACGATTGAGGGAACGCAATGGGTTTCAGGGGAATCGAACGTGTGTGGATTTGATGGCGATCGAAATGCATTCCCTCATCGCTTACCCAAAGCCCATTGCGTGAGCAAAAGTGAAGACTTCTGAGGGCGAGGGAACAAGAAGGGTTTGAGGGTGGAATCAGCAAACACAAGGAATTTAAGGAATGGAAACCAAAGGAGTTTTAAGGCAAACGAGTGAGGGAACGCAATGGGTTTGAGGGGAATCGAACGGTGGGATTTGATGGCGATTGATTGCGTTCCCTCATCGTTTACCCAAAATCCCATTGGTGAGCAAACTGAAGAGTTCTGAGGGCGAGTGAACGAGAAGGGTTTGAGGGTGAATCAGCAAACACAAGGAATTTTTTAAGGAATGGAAAAAAAGTTTTAAGGGCAAACGAGTGAGGGAACCAATGGGGTTTGAGGGGAATCGAACGCGATGGGATTTGATGGCGAGCGAAGCATTCCCTCATCGCTTACCCTAAAGCCCATTGTGTGAGCAAACGTGAAGAGTTTTGAGGGGATGAACGAGAATTTGAGGGGAATAGAAACACAAAAGGAAACAGTTTTAGGGCAAACGAGTGAGGGAACCAATGGGGTTTAGGGAATTGAACGCGTGGGATTTGATGGCGAGCGAATGTTCCCTCATTGTTTAACCTAAAGCCATTGCTTGAGCAAACGTGAAGAGTTTTGAGGCGAGTGAACGAGAAGGGTTTGAGGGTGAATCAGCAAACACAAGGAATTTTTTAAGGAATGGAAAAAAGAGTTTTAGGGCAAACGAGTGAGGGAACCAATGGGGTTTGAGGGAATCGAACGCGAGGGATTTGATGGCGAGGAAGGTTCCCTCATTGTTCCCCTAAACCCATTGTGTGAGCAAACTGAAGGTTTGAGGGCGAGTTAAAAGAAGGTTTGAGGGTGAATCAGCAAACACAGGAATTTAAGGAATGGAAACGCAAAGAGTTTTAAGGCAAACGAGTGAGGGAACCAATGGGTTTGAGGGGAATCGAACGCGAGGGGATTTGATGGCGAGGAGGTTCCCTCTGTTTCCCTAAAGCCATTGGTGAGCAAACGTGAAGAGTTCTGAGGGCGAGTAACGAGAAGGGTTTGGGGTGAATCAGCAAACACGAGGAATTTTTTAAGGAATGGAAACGCAAAGAGTTTTAAGGCAAACGAGTGAAGGAACGCAATGGGTTTGAGGGGAATCGAACGCGATGGGATTTGATGGCGAGCGAATGCATTCCCTCATCGCTTACCCTAAAGCCCATTGTTTGAGCAAACGTGAAGAGTTCTGAGGGGGAATCAGCAAAAACGAACAATTTTGAGGGAGAGGAAATGAAGGAATTTTACAGCAAATAAGCAAACGGGAGGAGTTTTAGGGCACACGATTGAGGGAACCAATGGGTTTAGGGGAATCGAACGGTGGGATTTGATGGCGAGCGAATCATTCCCTCATCGCTTACCCTAAAGCCCATTGGTGAGCAAACGTGAAGAGTTCTGAGGGCGAGTGAACAAGAAGGGTTTGAGGGTGAATCAGCAAACAGAGGAATTTTGAAGGAGGGGAAACCAAAGGAGTTTTAAGGGCAAACGAGTGAGGGAACGCAATGGGTTTGAGGGGAATCGAACGCGAGGGATTTGATGGCGAGGAAATTTTCCCTCATTGCTTACCCTAAAGCCCATTGTGTGAGCAAACGTGAAGAGTTCTGAGGGCGAGTGAAGAGAAGGGTTTGAGGGTGAATCAGCAAACACGAGGAATTTTTTAAGGAAGGGAAACCAAGAGTTTTAGGGCAAACGAGTGAGGGAACGCAATGGGGTTTGAGGGAATCGAACGCGATGGGATTTGATGGCGAGCGAACGCATTCCCTCATTGCTTACCCTAAAGCCCATTGTGTGAGCAAACGTGAAGAGTTTGAGGGGAATCAGCAAAAACGAGCAATTTTGAGGGAGAGGAAATGAAGGAATTTTACAGCAAATAAGAAACGCGAGGAGTTTTAGGGCACACGAGTGAGGGAACGCAATTGGTTTCAGGGAATCGAACGCGTGTTGATTTGATGGCGAGCGAAGCATTCCCTCATCGCTTACCCTAAAGCCCATTGTTGAGCAAACGTGAAGAGTTCTGAGGGCGAGTGAACGAGAAGGGTTTGAGGGTGAATCAGCAAACAAGGAATTTTGAAGGAATGGAAACGCAAAGAGTTTTAAGGCAAACGAGTGAGGGAACGCAATGGGTTTGAGGGGAATCGAACGCGAGGGGATTTGATGGCGAGTGATTGCGTTCCCTCATCGTTTACCCTAAATCCCATTGTGTGAGCAAACTGAAGAGTTTTGAGGGCGAGTGAACGAGAAGGGTTTGAGGGTGAATCAGCAAACACAGGAATTTAAGGAATGGAAACGCAAAGAGTTTTAAGGGCAAACGAGTGAGGGAACGCAATGGGTTTGAGGGGAATCGAACGCGATGGGATTTGATGGCGAGTGAAGTGTTCCCTCATCGTTTACCCTAAATCCCATTGGTGAGCAAACGTGAAGAGTTCTGAGGGCGAGTGAACGAGAAGGGTTTGAGGGTGAATCAGCAAACACAAGGAATTTTTTAAGGAATGGAAAAAAGGGGAAAAAT
>JALXFT010004068.1:0-47954 GCA_023376895.1 Aspiorhynchus laticeps | reverse complement strand
ACAAGTCAATGATATGAGGATAGACATGAAACGCTTCTTTTAAGTCTTTCAAGTAACTACTTACATTATTCTGGTCACACTTTAGATTAGAGTACAATTCTCACTATTAACTAATTGTTAACTATGAATTTTGCCTCAATATACGCCTAATTACTGCTTATTAATACTTACTAAAGTAGTTGTTAAGGAATTGTGTAGGATTAAGGATTTAGAACAAGGTCTTGCCGAATAAGACATTAATATGTGCTTTTTAAGTAATAATAAACAGCCAATATCCCAGTAATATTCATGCTAATAACCAACTAGTTAACAGTGAGAATTGGACCCTAAAGTGTTACTATTATTTTTATTAACTCACCAAAGTATTTAAAGTGAGAAGGGTAGATAAAAAGCATGCATTTTAAGGTTAGACTTTAAATTTTGATGTTAAATCCACTATTGTATTGTATATGAATGTTCTACAGTCTATACACAGTGTTAAGTTCAATTACATAAGAAGTAACTGTAATTACATTACAGAAAAAAACAAGTGTAATCCCTTACTTTAATTGAATTACTTTCCCTTTGAAAAAGTACAGTAACTAATTACTACACTCTAAAACATGCTGGGTTAAATACAACCCAGTGCTGGGTGAGATATGGACAAACCCATCAATTGGATTAAATGTCAAAACAACCCAGTGCTGGGTTTGTCCATATCTCACCCAGCACTGGGTTGTATTTAACCCAGCATGTTTTAGAGTGTAGTAATTAGTTACACCCAACACTGCTGCAGAAATCTGTTAATTCAGTATACACATTATCCCACCGGTCACAATTGACCTATCGGTAAGCCCCGCCCCCCTTAGTTACTGTTGCTCCCTCGGACAAAGAAACAGAGTTGCTCATGCTCTTGCAGTGAGAGCGGTCAGCGTGAAAACCTCGTCCCATGATGTTTTTGCACAATTTTGGACACATGGGAATTATATATATTCCATGGAGGGATTTATAAAATATTTCAGAATAAATACAGTGGGTAACTCGATGCCAGGGTTTATAGATTACAATACAAGCAGGAGAAGTCTCATATTACGGTCGCGGATGACAACATGCAGGATCAACACTGTTCATGTATCACAGGGTATGATTAAATTAATCTACATTTAACCAGTTTAATATGGAGAGGCACTGAAATGTAGACCTTCGTTTATGTGTTTTTGAACTACACTGTACAAGACGCGATCAGTCCGCTATTTAGGTTTGTACGTTAGCATGGACTCACTAACTTTACCGTTAGCTAGTTTTAGCCAGAGATACCTCGCTGAAGCACAAGATAACATTAACGTGCTCGAGCAGATGAAGAGTGTAACTTAATGAGTGCATGACAAGCAGAAAATGAACGTTTTTGTCTTCATTTGTATTGGGGTTGAATACTTACGGACATTTTGCTCTGTTTTGTTTTGAGTTTAGGAAATGTAATAAAGTAAATGATATCACCATCCTCTCAGGATACCTGGAATCAGTGTTACAAGTACCACAGACACATCGTTTATCCATTTTTGAAGCATAAACACCATAAAACCGATGCGAGCTTCGCATCTTCCAATGTTTCTCTATGGAGCTGAAACCTAAAGATGTCTGAGTTCTGACCCCATGCAACTGATACTCGACTGCTATTGGCTAGTCTGTGTTCGAGGGGAGGGGCTTACCGAGAGGTTAATTATGACAGACCATGAAAAACTAATTTTCACACACTTTTCATTCATAAATAAATAAATATTGATTATTTCAAAGGGTTACTAATGACACATCATTTGGATATTTTCATGGCTGTGAAAAATTTGGGATTAACAGGTTAAACCCCTTCTCTCTCTCTGTGTGTGTGTGTGTGTGTGTGTGTGTGTGTGAGTGTGTGTGTGTGTGTGTGTGTGTGTCAGGTGGGCTGCATGCCGTGGCTCTGGCCGGCTAACTCCACGCGCTCCATCGTGATCATCGACGCGTCCACAGGGCTGAACCGCACCATGGCCGAGCTGCCGTGTGAAGGAGCGCAGTACGCCCTGCTGTGCTGCATGCTGGGAACGCTGAGCGTGGCGCTGTTCCTGCGAGTGTCCTGGCTGTCCAAACTCCTGCTGCTGCTGCTGCTGCTGCTGCTGTACATCAGCGTGCTGGAGCTCAGCGGATTCAGACGCTCCTCGGGGTGAGAGACGCATGCAAACCATCCACCAAAGCTAAGCTCAGAATCTACACCACCAGTCAAACGCTTCTGTCTCTTCTGCTCACCAAGCCTGCATTTATGTGCTCCACAGTACAGCAAGAGCAGTAATATTGTGAGATATTTTTACTATTTAAATCAGCTGTTTTCTATTTGAATATGTGTTAAACTGTAATTTATTTCTGTGATCAAAGCTGTATTTTCAGCATCATTAATCCAGTCTTCAGTGTCACATGATCTTCAGAAATCATAATAATATGCTGATTTGCTGCTCAAAAAACTTTTTTAGTATTATTATTATTAGTAGTAGTATTAGTATTATTGTTGAAAACAGCTGAGTGTAATTTTTTCATGTTCCTTTGATGAACAGAAAGTTCAGAAGAACAGCATTTATCTGAAATAGAAATCTTTTGTAACAATATAAATGTCTATATCATCAATTTAAAGCATCCTTGCTAAATAAAAGTATTAATATCTATAATTTATCCCCCCCCCAAAAGAAAAAAAAAAAAAATATATATATATACTGGCTTTTGAATGGTATAGTGTTTAATGTTACAAAAGCTTTTTATTTCAGATAAATGCTGATCTTTGGATTTTTCTATTCATCAAAGAATCCTGAAAAATGTACTCAACTGTTTTAAATATTGATGATAATAATAAAAATATTTCTTGAGCAGCAAATCAGCATATTAGAATGATTTCTGAAGATCATGTGACACTGAAGACTGCAGTAATGATGCTGAAAATACAGCTTTGATCACAGAAATAAATTACAGTTTAACACATATTCAAATAGAAAGCAGTTATTTAAAATAGTAAAAATATTTTAAAATGTTGCTGTACTCTGGAGCAAATAAATGCAAGGTTGGTGAGCATAAGAGACTTCTTTAAAGCTCTTTTGCCTGGTGGTGTAGGACCTTGTGTCCATTAGAAGCGCGCTGAGCTGCATCTCTGTGATTGTGTGCAGGACGGTGTTGCTGAGCGCTGGCGGTCTGGAGCCCATCCTCTCTCTGCTGCTGTTCTTCACCGCTCTCGCCCTTCACTCCAGACTGATGGAGCTCAAGCTGCGCCTGGACTTCCTCTGGGCCACTCAGGTACAGCAGAGCTGCTCATACTGCACTCACAACAACACAAAACCTCCCACCGCTGCAAAAAATGCTTTCCTTACTTAGATTTTTTGTCTTGTTTCCAGCCAAAATATCTAAAGATTCTTAAATCAAGAAGGATTTTCTAGACAAGTCAAAATTAAGTGAGTTTTTGCTTGAAACAAGCTAAATAATCTGCCAATGGGGTAAGCAAAATAATCTTGTTTTCTGTTTGATTTAAGAATTTTTAGATATTTTGTCTGGAGACAAGATTTAGGTAAGAAAAGCATTTTTTTGCAGTGCACCGCTGCCGTTCATTCATTCTCAGCACCGCTCATCCTCTGTAGGGTCGCTGGGACGTTAAAATGTCTCTTCTGCTTATCAAGGCTGCATTTATTTGATCAAAAGTGCAGTAAATAACAGGGTATTGTAGTTAAAACTAAAAATGAAACTAAAATAAACCATTAAAAAAAAACATTTTCGTTACTTGAAAAACATAAATGTTAACTGAAATAAAAAAAAATATATTTTTTTTTTTATTTCAGCTAGTTTCCAAAGCAATATATCTCATTTTAATTTAGTTTAACTTAAAATAGCAAAACACTAGAACTGAAATAAAAATAATGCTGTCAAATGATTAATCGTGATTAATCGCATCCAAAATAAAAGTTTTTGTTTACATAATATATGCGTGTGTACTGTGTATATATATAAATACATACACATACAGTATATATTTTGAAAATATTTACATGTATTTACATGTATATATTTATATTCATATAACATATTTTTCCTAAATATATACATGCATGTGTGTGTATTTATATATACATAATACACACGCATATATTATGTAAACAAAAACTTTTATTTTGGATGCGATTAATCATTTGACAGCACTAAATAAAAATGAATAAAAACTAAGACATAAAAAATGAAAACTACTAATCTGACAAAAACACAACTTTAAAGTTAAAATGAAAATAAAATCTGGTATAAAATAAAAAAAATATTTTATTCAAAATAAAACTCATTTAAAATATAAATTTTAGAACTGTTAAATATTATTACAGTTTAAAACAGCTGTTTTCTATGTGAATATCTGTTAAAATATAATTTATTGTATTTCTGTGATCAAAGCTGTATTTTCAGCATCATTACTCCAGTCTTCAGTGTCACATGATCTTCAGAAATCATTATAATATGCTGATTTGCTGCTCAAGAAATATTTTTATTATTATTATCATCAATATTTCAGAAATCATCTGCATACAGTATGACTTTAATATGTCCACGTGTTCACACACAGCGCCGGGATGAAAGAATTACATGATGATGTAAAATTAGGTGATGCACCAGTTTTTGGTGATTAAACCAGTTGACTGAAAATAACTTTCTGAAAGAACGTTGATCATTATTAATCTGCAATACAAGGTGTTTTAAGCAGGCTCTCATTCAGCCCGTGTTTTCTGGCTTTGACTGGAGACTTTGGGTCTTATATTTATCTATCAAAACCTTTTATAGCACAGTCGGTAACACATTTGAGTCACAATATGGAAGCTGTTACTTATTCTAAGTTCCAGTTGGAAAAGGGAGAGAAAGAACGATATGAGAGCATGAAATTATGACAATGGTTCATTATACACTTTATCCAATTCCTTATTTAAAAATATCTGACTGCTCAATGCTGCAACTGACTAACAATCATCAAGTATTCAGTGTGATAAAGTGTATGTATCCTGCTGTACTGTGACAGTATGCCTCTCTCTCTGTGTGTGTGTGTCTGTGTCTGTGTGTGTGTCTGTGTCTGTGTCTGTGTCTGTGTCTGTGTCTGTGTGTGTGTGTGTGTGTGTGTGTGTGTGTGTGTGTGTGTGTGTGTGTCTGTGTCTTTGTCTGTGCATGCGTGCGTGTCTTTGTGTGTGTGTGTGTGTGTGTGTGTGTCTGTGTCTGTGCGTGCGTGCGTGTCTCTGTGTGTGTCTGTCTATCTGTGTGTGTGTGTGTGTGTGTCTGTGTGTGTGTGTGTCTGTGTCTGTGTGTGTGTGTGTGTGTGTGTGTGTGTCTGTGTCTTTGTCTGTGCATGCCTGCGTGTCTTTGTGTGTGTGTGTGTGTGTGTGTCTGTGTCTGTGCGTGCGTGCGTGTCTCTGTGTGTGTCTGTCTGTCTGTTGTGTGTGTGTGTGTGTGTGTGTGTGTGTGTGTGTGTGTGTGTGTCTGTGTCTGTGTCTGTGCGTGCGTGCGTGTCTGTGTGTGTGTGTGTGTGTGTCTGTGTCTGTGCGTGTGTGCGTGTCTTTGTGTGTGTGTCTGTGTCTGTGTGTGTGTGTGTGTGTCTGTGTGTTTGTCTGTGTCTGTGTCTGTGTCTGTGTGTCTGTGTGTGAGTGTGTGTGTGTCTGTGTGTGTGTGTGTGTGTGTGTGTGTGTGTGTGTCTGTGTCTGTGTCTGTGCGTGCGTGTCTGTGTGTCTGTGTGTGTCTGTGTCTGTGTCTGTGTGTGTGTGTGTGTGTCTGTGTCTGTGTGTGTGTGTGTGTGTCTGTGTCTGTGTGTGTGTGTCTGTGTCTGTGTGTGTGTGTGTTCAGGCGGAGGAGGAGAGAGACGGCATGGAGAAAGTCAAACTGGACAACAAGAGGATCCTGTTCAACCTGCTGCCGGTTCATGTGGCTCAGCACTTTCTGCTGTCCAACCCCAGAAACATGGTGAGAGCAGGCCGCAGCGCTGTGTGACGGTGGTGTTGTGTCATAAACCCCGAGCTGACCGTGTGCTTCTGTTGTGACAGGATCTGTATTACCAGTCCTACGCTCAGGTCGGGGTTCTGTTCGCTTCCATTCCCAACTTTAATGACTTCTACATCGAGCTGGACGGAAACAACATGGGCGTGGAGTGTCTGCGGCTGCTCAACGAGATCATCGCCGACTTCGACGAGGTCTGTGGGTTTAGTATCCAGATGCTTTATTTGTTTACTTTACATTTTAATTTCATTTAATTTAAAGTTTGAGTAATTTTGTTGTGATTTTGTATATTTTCAGTTACGTTTTAGTAATTTTAGAACATTTCCCCCTGGTTTCACAGACAAGGCTTAAGTCTAGTCCAGACTAAAATGTAATTCTGAGCTGTTTTAACTGAAATAAACTTGCACTGACTGATCTTAAAATATATCAGTGCCTTTGTTTTGTCTCAAGATGCACCCCAGTAATGTTTTTTTCTAAGGCATGTTAATAAAAATGACATAAATGTCCTAATTTAAGAAGAGCTGATCAAATGTAAAACTGTAACTTGAATGCAATGTAAGTTGCTTTGGATAAAAGTGTCTGCTATATGCATAAATGTAAATGTAAATGTAATTGAACTATGGCCTAATCCTGGTTTAGTCTAAACCCTGTCTGTGAAACCAGGCCCAAGTTAAACTAAATGAAAATGAGAAATGTTACTTTGGCCACTATATTTTGTTTTATTTCAGTTTTCAGGGTTATTATAGTAAACTAAATCCATAAAACATATTTCCCCTACTTGCAATAAAATAATGTTAACTGAAATACAATATAAAAACCTTAAACTTATTTTATTACAGCTACTTAACAAGGCAACATTTCTCAATTTCATTTCGTTTAAAAGGGTCATGACATGAGAAATCAAATGTGCCTTGATCTTTTGGCATATAAGAGGTCTTTGTACCAATAAAACATCCTGCAACTTTCATAGCTTAAAACGTCCTCTTCATTATAAACAAAGCATTTATTTAATCAATCAAGCTCCAAACAAAGCTCGTTTGGATCTGAGGGGCAAGATGACCTTTGCATAAACTCCGCCTCTAGAGCAACACATCGACGAATAGTCATCTTCTCAGCATAGGCCCCGCCCACTGGCGTTCAGTCGCTAATGGCTAACACTTGATCACGCTGAATGCGAGTGTCGCGTCATGTCAAAAGCAAACAGAAATCACAATCACAGCCGCTATCTTGTCTGCACTGGATACAGTAAACAGATATGAGTCTGTCGTCAGGACAAATGAGTGAAAGAACATTTGCTTTGACGCGGTTGGTTTAAACAGCTCGTTGTACAGATATCAGAAGGATCCCAGCGTAAGGATCAAGTGGATAGTTTATTTTTAATGGCACTCCGGATCGTGTCAGAGGATTGATCAGAGGATTTTGTTTTGTAATCGAGGCACAATGTCATGGAGAGTCACAAATAAACATTTGTTGAAAGATGAAGCGGTGCTAGATCTGACTGCAGCTGCATCACAAACCATAAGGAAATAATTTCATAATGCTTTGCCTGGAAATTACTGTTTTATTTTGATTATGTTGTCAAAACTCAAATGCAATAGCGAGGGGGCATTGATACTGTTTCCTATGCAGTGACGTTAGCCAATCATAACAGCGGCTGATTACTGACAAGCCTTAAAGGACCCGCGGCTTAAAAACAGCCTGTTTCTGAGAGTTCAGAATGGGGGTTGAAAATAATCATTTTCCACATATTTATGTTTTTTTTTTTTGTGTGTGTGTGCAAAAAAACTTTATTAACATTATAAGTAAACCTAAAGGAATATATTAAAATAATAATAAAAAAAATCCATGTCATGACCAGTGTTGGGGAAAGTTACTTTTAAAAGTAATGCATTACAATATTGCATTACTCCCTAAAAAAGTAACTAACTACGTTACTTAGCTACTTTTTATGGAAAGTAATGTTACGTTACTTTTGCGTTACTTTTTAAATATGAGCAGGGCTTGATTGTTTTTAATACAAGAAGTTGTAATTATAGCAAATGTAAAGCCCTTTCACACCAAAAAGTGTAATGAGTAAACCTCAGCCTGAAGGAAGAGTAAATTCATGTGTGAAGAGTAGAGCGCAGGAGAAGAAGGATCAACACTCTTCAGCAATAAACAACAATGAAGCACAATTGTTAGATTATCTAAAGTCATTTTTGCTTATTAGTATGGTTTAACTGGATCATCAAAGGTCAGCAGCAAAGACATTGGTTAATAAAATGGGATTAGATACATTTGTGTTATTTAACATATTTAATTATTGCAGGTTTGCGTCATATTCTGAGTTTGCATTTCACTGTTTTAATTAATTTTGATGAATACTAAATCTTTTGCGAGTGGGATGAATTAATGCACATTCACCTTTAGTCTAGAACTACAGTAACATGTTCACACAGCGTGCTGTCAGTCAATACATGGGAAAAAAGTAACTCAGATATTTTCTTGTAAATTAAAAAGTAATGCGTTACTTTACTAGTTACTTGAAAATAGTAATATTATTACGTAACTCGTGTTACTTGTAGTGCGTTACCCCCAACACTGGTCATGACCCCTTTAACTTGATGTACTAAAACTGGAATAAAACCGGAATAAACATTTAAAAACAAAATAAAATCTAATAAAAATGTCAAAATAAACAACAAAAATACTCAAACTTAAAGTTAACTTAAAATTCAACTTTAAATGAAAGCAGACAATATAAAAATACAATCCAATTCAAAATATTAACCAAAACTATAGGAGTATCTCAAAGATACTAACATCAAGCAGCAGGTTTAGTTTCAGTTTGTTAGATGTAGTCAATTATAATAACCCTGATCTGAATCCAATCCATCCCATATTTCCACCGTGTTTCAGCTCATGGACAAAGAGTGTTATAAAGACATTGAGAAGATCAAGACCATCGGCAGCACGTACATGGCAGCAGTGGGTTTGGTGCCCACCATCGGAACCAAGGTCACTAAATCAGCTACACAGGACATAATGCAGAGTAATACTTATAGAGCATTTGTGAACATCATTCGTTTACTCATTTACAGGCCAAGAAATCCACCACAGAGCACCTGAGCACCATAGCAGACTTCGCCATCGAGATGTTTGACGTTCTGGATGAAATCAACTATCAGTCGTATAATGATTTTGTCTTGAGAGTGGGTAAGTTTTCACACACGTGTACTGCTGTGTTTGTATGGCAAGCTATTTTGACTTTTATTCCTTCTCAGGATATGAATTCTTGATATCAACAATTCAGTTTTTACTAGTTAAAATGCTAATTCTTGATATCAAGAATTAAATTATTGATATCAGAAATTACCGTCCCAATTGTTGATATCAGAAATACATTTTCAGATATCAGAAATTAACATTGTCACTAGTGACAATTAAATTCTTGATATCAATAATTAAATTGTTGATATCGAGTATATACATTTTTACTAGTAAGAATTGTATTTCTGATGTGTGAAATTGGAATTTTAACTAGTAAAAATGTAATTGTTGATACCAAGAATTCATATCCTGTGAAGGAATAAAAGTCAAAACGGCTTGCCATAGTGCTTGACTCTGATCCTTTAGCAAATCTGCAATTTTTCTAACATTTGTTAAGGAAAAACATTTGAGAAGTTTTCACAAACCTGTTTCTAGCTCTGTGTTGTCACGTCCTCATTCTCAGTGAATGCAGAAGGGGTTGTGGATGTTTTCTGATGGTTTATTTGTGAATGTTCAGGCATTAATGTGGGTCCGGTGGTGGCCGGGGTCATCGGGGCCCGCCGGCCGCAGTATGATATCTGGGGAAACACGGTGAACGTGGCCAGCCGCATGGACAGCACCGGAGTGCCTGGGAAGATACAGGTACTCCTCGAAAGATAATTATGTGACTGTGTAAATATCACAATAATGCATACATTCTCTCAATATCATGCAAGTGATTGTTTGAGCTGGACATACCAAAATATATATAAAAAAAACTTTTCTAAAATGTACACTTTTTTTTTTTGGTTACACTTTATTTTGATAGTCCACTAGACATTCTACTAACTAGAAGTAACTACATGTCAACTAATTCTCATTACTTTGCAACTACAGTGGCATGCGAAAGTTTGGGAACCCCTTGTAGAATCTGTGAAAATGTGAATAATTTTAACAAAATAAGAGAGATCATACAAAATGCATGTTATTTTTTATTTAGTACTGTCCTGAGTAAGATATTTTACATAAAATATGTTTACATATAGTCCACAAGACAAAAAAATAGCTGAAATTATTAAAATAACCCCCTGCAAAAGTTTGTGAACCCTTGGTTGTTAATACTGTGTGAGGTTACCTGATGATCCACGACTGTTCTTTTGTTTTGTGTTGGTTGTTCATGAGTCCCTTGTTTGTTCTGAACAGTTGAACTGAGCTGTTCTTCAGACAAATCCTCCACGTTCTGTAGATTCTGCAGTTTTCCAGCATTTTTGCATATTTGAACCCTTTCCAGCAGTGACTGTATGATTTTGAGATCCATCTTTTCACACTGAGGACAATTGATGGACTCAAACACAACTATTAAAAAAGGTTCAAACATTCACTGATGCTCCAGAAGGAAACACGATGCATTAAGAGCCGGGGGGTGAAAACTTTTTGAATTTGAAGATCAAGGTAAATTCTACTTAATTTGTCTTCCGGGAAACATGCAAGTATCTTCTGTTGCTTCCGAAGGGCAGTAATAAATGGAAAAAATATATATATTTCAACAAAAGAAAAAAGTTGGAAATCTTCATCCTGTTCAAAAGTTTTCACCCCCGGCTCTTAATGCATCGTGTGTTCTTCTGGAGCATCAGTGAATGTTTGAACCTTTTTTAATAGTTGTGTTTGAGTCCATCAATTGTCCTCAGTGTGAAAAGATGGATCTCAAAATCATACAGTCACTGCTGGAAAGGGTTCAAATATGCAAAAATGCTGGAAAACTGCAGAATCTACAGAACGTGGAGGATTTGTCTGAAGAACAGCTCAGTTCAACTGTTCAGAACAAACAAGGGACTCATGAACAACCAACACAAAACAAAAGAACAGTCGTGGATCATCAGGTAACCTCACACAGTATTAAGAACCAAGGGTTCACAAACTTTTGAAGGGGGTTATTTGAATAATTTCAGCTATTTTTTTGTCTTGTGGACTATATGTAAACATATTTTATGTAAAATATCTTATTCAGGACAGTACTAAATAAAAAATAACATGCATTTTGTATGATCTCTCTTATTTTGTTAAAATTATTCACATTTTCACAGATTCTACAAGGGGTTCCCAAACTTTCGCATGCCACTGTACATGTCTACTAACTCTCAGAGTAGACTGTTAGGGTAGGTTTAGGGTTAGTAGAATAAGTTGACATATACTTGCAAAGTTTCTCGTAGTCAGTATGTTGTGGACCCATCAAAATAAAGCATTATAAGATATAAAACAGACAGTCTACTAATACTCTAATGACTGCTAGTTGCAGCCCGGTCTCATGAAAATGCGTATAAATAGCACGCCAAAATAAATACGAAAACTCATGGTTGATACGCAAAAATGGACTTTGGCGTATATATGACATGCGCGTGTTTGGCGTGCATATAATACGTAGTTTTTGCATGCATATGATACGAAATTTGTTGGCGTGCATATGATATGATGGATGCTGCACACTGGTGGTGGTTGAGGAGAGACCCCCTCATATGATTGTAAAGCGCTTTGGGTGTACGGCAATACACAATAAAGCGCTATATAAATGCATCATTCATTCATTCATTCATTCATATGCAGTTTTTGGGTACATAGGATACGCATCTATCCCACAACCCTACCCATAGCATAGCATATACACACCAAAGTCCATTTTTGCATATCAATACCATGAGTTTTCATTTTTATTTGGCGTACTATTTATACGCACATTCATGAGATCGGGTAGCTAATTGACATGTAGTTGCAAAGTTACTTGCATTTAGTAGAATGTCTAAAGTAGACTATCACAATAAAGTGTTACCTTTTATTTTTACTGAAATAAATTAGTATTTGACTAACAAATAAACGTCATATTTATGCTATGTTTCAATCAAAATATTTAAGAAATTGTACTGATCAGAACTATAATTATTACTTATTCCATATCAATATTATATAGGTTTAACCCTAACCCTAACTAAGAAATTAAGTAAGTTAACCATCGTAAGCAAAGAGAGGGAGATCTGATTTCCCAGCATGCTTTGATACAGACTCTATAAAGAGACTAAATGTTGAAACAAAGTCTTATTTTGTGTGTTTATGCTCACAATGAATATAGCAGATCTGTTAATGTTTAATGATAATAATTAACTACTTATTTCAAATTAAATAAGATCACATTCATTTATAAAGATTGTTTTTAAATTGGCTAACTCAAATACAGTATCTGAGTTAGCGTAACGTGTTGGGTCTGCTCAGTTTTTATTTGTCATAGTGGCAAATGTAGTTATTCAGATTTACTTAAATTTTTAACTTGCATTTACTCAATTTCTAAGGTATATCTAATCAGTATTTTTAAGAGTAAAAATGTTTAACCCAAAAATTAAGTACATAGTTTATATTTTTAGAGTGTGTATGATATATGATACGTATGGGCGAATTTCACAAAAAGCATACCCAATGTCACGTGTCAAAACCAAAAGAAAAAATACATTTTGCATGAAGAATGCAAAGCCTGTTTTTAGGACTATTTACACTTTTATAGTGTTATGATGTTTTCATAGCAATAAAGTATTTTCCCCTAAAATGATAATTGTAATGCAAAAAAAAAAATGTTTTCAATTAAATGTAGCATTTGTTGTACCTTTTTTAATTTGTGATGATTTAGCTATTGATAATTATAGCAATTACTAACAACCTATATGCATTGATTTTACAGTAGTGAGAATTTGTGCTAATTATGTCATGATAAAACATCCTCATGGTTCTGAACTGGCTTTATTTCTTTATGCTAAATAACTGTATAACCCACAGTACATGTTATGGACCAGAGATATGCCCACCTACATAATTACACATGCATGCACACATAAATGTGTATTGATTTAAGCATGGCTGCTCTTCCAGGTGACGGAGGAAATGAACCGTCTGCTTCAGAACGACTATGATCTGGTGTGTCGTGGCAATGTCAGCGTGAAGGGCAAAGGTCAGATGCTGACATATTTCCTGGAGGGTAAAGCACAGGACCCGGGGAACCGAGCGCCACATCACACCAGCGGCCTGGAGCGCAGGGTTCACGCCGTCGGCCGCTCCAGCAGCACACACACCAAAGCCGGCAGCACCGCATCTATGGCCTCGGGATTTGCCGCCCGGATCGGATTGAGCAGCAGCAGCGCTCAGGGGTCACGAAGCGCCGCCGCTAACGTGCCTACGCTAGGAGAAGAGCAGAAGGTCAAAGGGGGGCAAATGTAGGACCAATCGCACACTACAGTATAACGTCAGCAGGAGGAAAGAATGAACCGTCTTCCCTTTATTCACATTCCTGCTCCAGCTGTGAACCGATCTTCACTGCACGCTCCTTTAAAGACTGTCTTTGCCACTATTTACCATCACATCAGTTCCTCCTGGATAAATTCAGGTCCTGTCCTGCATTTCCTTCCCTCGTGATTTATGAAATTTGTGGGGCTGTAAAAGACGTTTCAAGTTGACATGCATGGATTCACAAAGAAACACAAAGGAATGCTGCAGGAACACCCAGGTTAAAGAAAAAGTAGACTTGCATAATGTACTTAAAGTGCTCTATTGTCATGCACTTAATATACTAAAAATGATTCTTTAGCACTTCTTAAGATAACATCTAAGCATACTCAATTGTGCTATTTTGGGACACCGTGAATATGAATATTTAAAAAATGTATTTAGTTACCACTTATAGTACACGTGAGTGTACTAGTGTATGAAAGATGGTTCAAGTGTACTAAAAAAGTGGTGACTAAATACATTTTTATATACAGAGATAGTATGTTAAAAGCACATTTTAGTTCATATTCATGGTGTCCCAAAATAGCACAGTTGAGTATGCTTAGATGATATCTTAAGAAGTACTAAAGAATAATTTAGAGTATATTAAGTACAAATTTAGTGCGCAAAAATAGAGCACATTAAGTACATTATGCAAGTGTACTTTTTTTAACCTGGGCAGTCTGAGCCTTGAATGATCTTCTGCAATGCGTCATTTCTCAATTTTTATGCCAACTTCTTATATGAGCTGTACATAGTAGATGTTCTTACGATCAGAGTTTGTGTATTTTTTGTATTAAACTCTCCAGTGCATTTGAATGAACGTGACACGTTTATAATATATAGAGCAGCAATAGAAGCAGCACATGCTCTGCATCAGTGCGCTAGATAGTGATTTCTGATTCTCACACACTCCTTCATCTTCATCATGTGAGAGAGTCCCGCTCACGTTTCTAAAGGTTGAGACGGGAGAAATCAAAGATCTCAGATGTTGATGACACATTTACAGCTGCAAACCGTAATAATATCATAAAAATCAAGTTATGTGACACTTCAAAACGCCTTACATCAAGACACAGAATGATTATATATCAGTACACGCTAGAGCTGCACGATTCTGGATAAATTGAGAATCACGATTTTTTTTCCTCAAATAGAGATCACGATTTTCCCACGATTCTGAACTAAACAAAATAATGTGTGACAAAATATTAATTGCTGCAGTCTATTTAAAAGTGTTTAATTTAAATGAATTATTAAACATTTTAATATATAATACAGTATGGCCAGGTTTCACAGACGGGACTTAGACTAAGCCAGGATTAGATCATAGTTCAATTAAGACATTTAAGCAATTTTTATAAACATGCTTAGAAAGAAACATTACTGGTGTGCATCTTGAGACAAAGCAAAGGCACTGATATATTTTAAGATCAGTCAATGCGAGTTTCTTTCAGTTGAAACAGCTCAGATTTACATGTTAGTCTAGGACTAGGCTTAAGCCTTGTCTGTGAAACCCGGGGAATATGTATTTAAAATATAGTGTATTTAATACACCAACTTTTAGAATTAAAATGATGAAAAATTGGTTTGTATTAATGATTCAATGACTCACTCATACCTCACTTGTTTCATTAATGGATGAATCAGTGTTTTTGAACGAGTCTCGAATGAATGATTCAATAACAAACACATTTTTTAACAGTCACGTGTCGCCACCTAGTGGCGAAATGATGCAATCGACACAAACGTTATTTGAAGCGCCAGCTGCTTTCAAAAGATGAGTGGCTCTATTTTGATCGCTACCATAGACATCAATGTTTGTAGCCGAACTATAAACTTTTATCCCAGTATTTCTATGAATGACTGTAAGACAGAAATAATACTGTGTAGTTGAAAAGACTGTTTGTGAAGCTTTTTCTTACCTAAACATGTTAACTGTCTGCTCTCTGGATCAGCAGCAGCGCGAATGCAGATTTGAATGTTCCGGTATGATTTTTTCAAAGTTTTAATAGACACGGGCGAATCGTTGTCATTCAGAAATTAGATCGTGTGGGTATTTGAATCGAGATCGCGATCTTTTAACGATTAATCATGCAGCTCTAGTACACGCTGTTTCAAAGCAGCATGTGTGTATATAGAACAAGAGAAATCAGGGAGTTTGATATCAGCTTCATCCTCATCATCATCGGATGCAGTCACACTGACACTATAAACTACAATCTGATGTTTATATTCATACATACAGTGGAGTCCAAAACATCTGACACGGCACTGAAAAAACTTCAGTTTCACATTCTCATGATTGAACTTAATTTTTCATTACAAATTTCATTTGTAGAATCAAATAGAGTGAGGTGTAGTTACTGGAGTGAATAAAAAAAATGAATGTGAAAGTGTCACACTCGTATACTTACGGTAATAAAATGCATGCTAATTATGACTGTTGTTTACTATAGTAGTTATCTGGTGTTTACTAATGCCCTCAAAATGTTAGCACTGAAAAACATTCTATATATATATATATATATATATATCAATGTTTTTAAAACATTAAAAAACAAAGCAACATTAAAAAACCTTAAACATTCATAGAACGTTCAGAAATATTGTTTTCATAATTTAATGGGTATGTTAGCAAAACATATGCAGAGCATATTTTTGTCAGCTGGCTAATTATTACATGTCATAACTTACTTTAAATTATATTTCTTTCCAGATTCAAACTATATTTTGTATCTTAGATTGCCAGTGTGGTGTCAGGCGTTTGGACCCCACTGTGTGTGTGTGTGTGTGTGTTGTGATAAAGTGTGTGATTAGCAGGGACAAACCTCCACATGCTGAATATGTGCCAATTATATGAAATCTCAATCTGAAGTGTAATGATTGGACATGATTCTGTCATCAGCATTCACTGTAATAATAGCAGCTTGACATTCACATGACTGAAACTCAAATACTCTGTTTTACACAGTAAGAGAACTATGTGCACAAGAGTTATGTTAAATATGATGTTAAAGAGGTCAGTTATGTGTAGTCTATGTGGGCACAAGGGTACAGTGACCATCTACTGACACGGAGGTCAACAACCTGTCCATGAGGAACACACACACAGCGTATAGATCTCTAGACTGGTGCGTGTTTACAAGCACAGAACTAATTCTCTGATTCTGTACATTTTTGAGACTGTTTGTGAGGAGGAACAATGACTCTTTCTATATTTCTATGGCAAATGTTTATTTTCATGCTGATGTTTTGAATCATGACGCTTTTCTTCTTCAGGGTATGAATCGATCTCTCAGTCGCTCTCTGTACTGTCGATACAGTATTCTTGCCTTATTTGACACGCTTGCGGTGGTTGAAGTCATTTGCCTTTTAGCTCTTTGATATACAGAAGTGTATTTTGTAAATACAGCGATGTATTATGATATACTGTCCTTTGTACAGCGTAAACATGAGCAATACAAGATTTTGTAATAAAGAGAGTATTGAAGTACACCTGTTCTCAATGGTTGACTATTGTTTTGATTTGTGTAGTGCTGCCTCAAAGACTCAACTCTCTTTTTTTTTTGGGGGGGGGGGGGGTTAATGGATCTATGAAGATCCCTCTGGACTGTGATGAGCTGAGTCCGGAGGAGTTTATTTCACAGATCCTACGGACAGTTCCTATGGTCCCAGCGCTTCCAAGTCCACTGGTCCTAAATCCGCTGGTCCCAAGACTGATGTTCTTAGTGTTCAAGTTTGGTGATCCCAAGTCTTGTGGTCCCTGTGCTCTCTAGTCCAGTATTCCTAAATCCAAGTCCAGTGGCCCTAATGCTCCCTTGTACAGTGGTCCCACATTTGGTAATCCCAGACTTCCCCAGTCTGGGGTTTACGAGTCTGTTGGGCTCATGTCTGGTTAACCCAGCACTCACTACACCGGGTGTGTGTTCACGGTGTGTGTGTTCACTGGTGTGTGTGTGCACTTTGGATGGGTTACAAATTCTGAGTATGGGTCACCATACTTGGCCGTATGTCACTTCACTCACTCACTCACTCACCCACTCACTCTCTAGTCCAGTGGTCCCCAGTTCTGTTGTTCCAGTGCTCTTAAGTCCAGTGTTCCTGGAGTTTCCTAGGACTACGGTAGTCCCGGAGGATCTTCCCATCTTTGGTGCTTCTGGTAATATCTGCCACCATCCTGGATGTGGATGTCTGGGCCATGCACAGTAACTCCACCGGTCATCTCCAGCACTGAGCGGGCATCAGTGTCGTCCCCCAAACTACCCGTCAGGCCATCCCTGTCTGGTCTATCACTCCCAAAGGCTGTCTCAAAGTTACCTATATTCCCTACCTGTACCCAAAGAGTATAGAAGACCAAGAGGTGAAACTCTGATGCTTTTCGGGTAACAGCCACTAGGTGGCGCTTCGGTGGCACAGCCACCATTTTGGGGTGAACATTCCAACTGGATAACGTTACAGATATACAGAAATAGACAGAATAACAACGAAAGAGAAGTCAAAGTGAAATAAAAGAACGCAATGTTGGGCAATCCACTGCAAAAACTATCAGTGTGACAGTGAAAATATTGACTTTAATCATTTCCCCAAAGACTCTGACAGGTAATTATTCACAAAAGTGTAAAAATATTGTGTGTTTTGAAGTGGGATGTAGCACTGTCTTATGCACCTGCTAACTATAACTGTTTTTTAGTCTAGTAGTAAACTTAAATCCTTTTAGGAACTGAAGGTCCTAGCCATAGAAACCATAATAATAGAATCTAGTGGACTACCGAGTGAAGAGCAGGGCTGCTGCTGGGTTGCCGCTGTTGCAATGGAACGTTCTATTGGCTTTCACTTCTTGTCAGTATAAGTTCTTTACCTGTACTGTAAAGCCTGTCTCCGAGTTCTCCATGTTTCCTGCCAGAGGTCTCCCACTCTGTTGGCTCTTCCGAGTTCCCCTAGTCACCTGTTCTGCCCTGGTCCTTTGATTCCCCTGTATCCGTCTTGATCTTCTCCATCCAGCTCCATTTGGTCATCTGCTCTGCTGGCTTCCCAGAGGTCTCCCACTCTGTTGGCTCTCCCGAGTTCCCCTAGTCACCTGTTCTGCCCTGGTCCCTTGATTCCCGTGTATTCGTCTTGATCTTCTCCATCCAGCTCCATTTGGTCATCTGCTCTGCTGGCTTCCCAGAGGTCTCCCACTCTGTTGACTCTCCCGAGTTCCCCTAGTCACCTGTTCTGCCCTGGTCCTTTGATTCCCGTGGATTCGTCTTGATCTTCTCCATTCAGCTCCATTTGGTCATCTGCTCTGCTGGCTTCCCAGAGTTCTCCCACTCTGTTGGCTCTCCCGAGTTCCCCTAGTCACCTGTTCTGCCCTGGTCCTTTGATTCCCGTGGATTCGTCTTGATCTTCTCCATCCAGCTCCATTTGGTCATCTGCTCTGCTGGCTTCCCAGAATTCTCCCACTCTGTTGGCTCTCCCGAGTTCCCCTAGTCACCTGTTCTGCCCTGGTCCTTTGATTCCCGTGGATTCGTCTTGATCTTCTCCATCCAGCTCCATTTGGTCATCTGCTCTGCTGGCTTCCTAGAGGTCTCCCACTCTGTTGGCTCTCCCGAGTTCCCCTAGTCACCTGTTCTGCCCTGGTCCTTTGATTCCCGTGGATTCGTCTTGATCTTCTCCATTCAGCTCCATTTGGTCATCTGCTCTGCTGGATTCCCAGAGGTCTCCCACTCTGTTGGCTCACCCGAGTTCCCCTAGTCACCTGTTCTGCCCTGGTCCTTCCTTCCCCTGGATCCGTCTTGATCTTCTCCTCCAGCTCCATTTGGTCATCTGCTCTGCTGGCTTCCCAGAGGTCTTTTGCTCTGCAGACTCCACCTTGGAGTTCTTCCCTTCACCACCTACCAGTTGATTTTTATTTATTCTGTGTATGTTTTTGTGGGGGGCTATATCATGTATTTTCTGTTTGTGTTCCTTGTGCATTTGTTTTGTAGTCTTTAGTTTGTAGTTTTGATTTGTTTCTGTTTCCGCCTCGATTGTTTGCTAGTGTATCTAGTTAGTCCTATTATCCCCTTTGCATATAACCCCTAGTGTTTCTGGTGTTAATTGTCTGGTATTATCTTTCTGTGGTGGTTTGTTGGGTTTGATCAGTTCTGTTTTTTCCCCCTAGTTCCTGTGTTTTATATCTGATGATGATGATGATGACATTTATTGTTGAAATGTATATCTGTAGTTGGATCCTCTCTTGTTGTCTGAGTTCACCCCAGTATTACAGCTTTACACACTGCTGTCATATTAATTCATACTCAAAGACTTAACGTCATATTAATGTCAGTTATTGTTCTGCTAGACGACTCAAGTCATTGGATGCCATCCTTCTACATTCATAATGAGAACATGATCACACTAAATCAGTGGTTTTTAACCCTGGTCCTGTAGACCCCCACTCTGCACATTTGTCTCCCTTATTTGACACACTATGGGCTGCGTTTCCCCAAAGCATCGTAAGCTTAAGCTTAGGTTGATCGTAAAAACGATTGCACGAATCATCTTAGACTTGCGGACCGTATCCCAAAACCATCGTAACTTAAGTAGCACTTGCAAATCTTCGTAGATCTACAAGTGCTCTGGAGTAATCGTAAAGCCCTACGTGCATCATAAGAAGACAGAATTATGAGGTCACCTGCAGGACAGTCGGCAGATTACACCTTTAACTTTATTCAAGTGTTATGTTATTATAATTAAAGCTTTGATTGTACTTTAATGTACACTTTATTACTCCTTTTTTAATGAATTTATAAATTAAATAATAAAAAAGGGCAGAAAACAAAAACATAAATACACATCTAAATTAAATGACTGAAAAAACCCCGAATAAAATAAGTAATATAGGAAATATGCTTCAAAGACTGGGAAAAATAAAAAAATAATAATACAAAAATCTGTCAATGACTTCCTGCCGTGCACAAAATCCAGCCATGTATTGGACCCGGAAATAATGTCTGATATTATATAGCCTACTATATAGTATAATATTAATCTATAAGTATAATGTACTATACTTAATATATATTATTATATATAGTAGATTAATATTATACTTATAACTGTTATTATATTATATATTATATCCGAGCTGTCTGGAACGCAGCATTAGTTTAACATTTCAATAAGCGAGTGTGTACTACAATTACAAGCCATTCTATAAATTGACATTTCAGCACTTGATCAATGGATAGCGACTCCTAAGTAGCACTTAAAGCATGGTGTGATTGTGTTAAGTGCATTTTTGGGAAACACACGTGAAACAATAACGAACGTTCGAAAAATGACTCATAGAAAACAATCTTAAGCACTAAGATCAATCGTTATCTGGAAACCCTGCCCAGTTCAGTTCATTGAGTCTCTCCTAACGAGCTAATGATCTAAATCAGGTGTGTCATATAAGGAGACATGCAAAATTAAGAGGAACACAGTTAAGAACCACTGCACTAAATGGATTCAGTAATGAATCATGTTGTGATGTTGCAGATATGTAATTAGATTCTACATGCATTATTACATTTTAAATAAATGCAGAAGAAAAGGCTATTTGTACATGTATATTGTATCAGTCAACATACACAATACTGACTCATCTGTGTGTTTTCATTCCTCCAGGCCAGTGGATGCAGTGTTTCTTCTTCTTCATTCTGCATCTGATGATGTCCACAGGTGACCACAATCATCAGGTGAGGTCAGGTGAAGTGTGTTTGTAGCAGGACAGATGGGTAACCTACAGCAGGTGTGATACAGTTAAACCGAGGATCTGTGTGGCCTGTTGGAAAAGTATCTCTGGATTATCTCAACTATTTCTTCTAGACAGAAGCAAGATTAAACGAAGATCAAACCGGTCAGTGACTTATAAAAGCAACAATTTTGTTGTCATGTGGTTTTGAAACGTTTTTATACAATTTTTAATAGAATGCTGCATTTGAGCAGTTGCACAACAATCTTAACTGAGATAAATTTGCCCAGTCTTAATGGATCATTTCTTTCAAATTGCTTTTTGTTTATGCTTTCTTATGCATCTTTAAGTAGTTGAATCACGTGACCTTGAGTCTGCAATATTTTTTTTTATTTTTTTTTTTTTTTTTATTAATAAGCAGTGAATCAGTTTTTAGATATTTTTTCACTGTCGCACACAATGGTTTTAATTACATTTGTGAAAAAGAGCAAAAACTGTTTAAAATTGAGTCTAAAATGTCACTAACTTGTTTAATGAATGTTTTAAATCAATACAACATTTGCAATTGTGCTCATATTCATGAAAACAGCTTGCTCTTGTTATATTGCTTAATAACTTTTAACAAGCATCACTATGTGATGTTCCTGGACTCAATTTTGTAGGCATTTGTATTCATTTTGATGACGTTGTTCTCTTAGTCTGAGACAGAGACCTTCAAAAATTCTCATTCAGTTACTGTCAAATAAACATGTTTTGTTCTTCATCGACAAAATGCATACTATATTTCTACTCGCATATTTCAGACCTTCCTCACAAGTGCTCAAGCTGTCAGAAATGCACAAAACAATTAATGCATTTTTTTTTTTTTTTTTTTGAAAATAAGTGAAGCAGATTTTATTATTTTTTTTCCCCCAAAAAATAGAATAAATGATTATGCCAACTACTTAATTTTCAGCAATTTTCTTTAATTCTTTTTTATTTTTATTTTTTCTTTATGATTTCAGGACAGTCATTTCACCCTGACGTTTTTGACTTCATATGTTCTTTTAGATCAAAGCATCTGTTCTAGTGGCTGAAGGACGTTCTTGTTGAAGAACAGACTCGCTGTGTTCTTCATGAGTTCCTTACACACCATCTCAGAGCTCGCGGAGCCTGACGAGTCTCTGGAGCTCGCGTCTGGAGCTCAGACCAGCCATCAGACCAGCAAAGACTGGAGTTTAAGCCTCAAAGAGCCTCGGGCGCCTACTAGACACCATGATAGACGGACAACTAAACGGAAAAGCAAGTCACCGTCTCATAAGGTGCTAGAGTTTCCAACCAACCATGCTAGCATTCATATAGAGAAACATTTATAAAACAGATAGTTCCAGACCTCAATTCTGATTGGTTGAGCCGAGTTTGAAGCTGTTGTAAATTACACCTTTGGTTACATCTGTGTTACTCGGCAACCACTTTGTTGGAACCACAACAGTTTCTGAGGAACTACATTGTTTGGCGGAAGAATACTGTTTTTATTAATATCATTACACTTTATTTGCTCCGTTTTATTTTGTGAAACCTTACGAAGTATATGGAATAACCGTTTTATAAAAGCAGTAAGCCCCATGAAGCCGTGGTTTACAGTGAGTTTATAACAGCTAAGGGTGTCCGCTTCACGTCGTGCCTAACAACGCCCCTTAGCCGTTATAAAATCACTGTAAACCACGGCTTCTTGGGGCTTATTGCTTTATTAACCCAACACAGCATTCACCTTTCAGGGTTAAACTTCTAAGCTAATGTATAGACTGTACATAAATATCTAGGGGGTTATCAAAAGGTTATCCAAATGTTGTGAGGAATATTATTTTTAAATGTTTCTAAAACATTAAAATGTCCACTATTAACACTATTTAAAGGTTACAAAACATTTGAAAAACAAATGTTATACTAATTTTATTAAATTTACATGTAATTTACATCTAAAAGCAAAAATAATGTAAAAAAAAATGTTTAAATAAATGTAAATTACAAATCAAAACCTCAGCGGCATGTTTATTTTTCTCTGCTCTTGTGATATTATGCTGTTATCGGTTTGGGCATCACTGGTTTAATCTGTGTTTTAGCAGGTCAATCTGCCGCAGTGGCTGGTGAATCTGATGCTAGACATTGAGGAGGCTATGACACATGAGCTGACCATTGAATGAAGATCCCTCAGACAGCGAGCTTTAACAGACAACACATCTTCTGCTGAGCATTTCACCTCTCTTGGCACCTAAGGCCATCATTTGTGTTTTTAAATGTATTTGTTCTGAAGTTTAATTCTCCAGTGCACTGTTTTTGTTCTTCTTGCACAATCTGTGGGTGGACTTGTGTGGGTGGGATGTAAATGATTTGCTCATGATGTGTAGGCACTGATGGACCTACAGCGATCCTGAGGAACATCAGCCGTGTTTGTCACACAAACAAAGCTTGACTCATAAGATGTGCTCACCATTAAAGCTTGATTCAGTTATTAATGCTACTGGAATCACAAATCTGTGATGTCTGATGTTTTCAAACTGACTTGAACTATCGGTTGACCTCATGCAAGAGATCTTAGTGTCCAAAGTTGGACTAATACTACACTAGGAACTCTTAATTACTGCGCAGGCACCTCATGACAAACATGTTATGATGGCTGAAGTCCTCAGATTAACCCGTCCTGTTATGCAATGACCACATGACCTTGTTTTTGTGACCCAACTCAAAGTGTGGTCAAAAACACTTTGAGATATGCTCGCATAATTCCTGTTTGTGACAGGCAAATATGTGTTGTAGTCTATAATTATATGCTACGTTATTGACATGCTCAGAAATGTGAGCACAAAAGCAGTCATAAGTAACACAGGTATATTTGTAGCAATAGACAACAATACATTGTTTGGGTCAAAATTACACATTTTTCTTTTATGCCAAAAATCATTAGGATATTAAGATCATGTTCCATGAAGATATTTTGAAAATTTCCTACCGTAAATATATCAAAACTTAATTTTTGATTAGTAATATGCATTGCTAAGAACTTCATTTGAACAACTTTAAAGGCGATTTTCTCAATATTTGTTTTTTTTTGCACCCTCAGATTTCAGATTTTCAAATAGTTGTATCTCAGCCAAATATTGTCCTATCATAACAAACCATACATCAATGGAAAGATTATTTATTCAGATTTCAGATGATGTATAAATCTCAATTTCACAAAATTGACCCTTACCACTGGTTTTGTGGTCTAGGGTCACAAATAAAGCTACAAAAGTTGTTGCTGGGATGTTACCTTTTCAAAATATACACCTTTGTACCTCATTTACCCTGTAAGTGCATCTTAAAAGTACATTTTAGCACTTGAAGTTTGTGTAGTTGTACCTAAATGATGCATGTTAGTACATTTTAAAGAGGTGCTGTCCCAGTGACCACTTTTGTATGTTGTCTTTTCTGATGATAAACAGCAGCATCATGAACCTGTTACTGGTGAAACAGGTCACAGATGTTGCATCGTACCATATTGCACACTTCGTCCTTGAGTAAATATTGACGTCTGCACAACCAGAGCAAACTTGTAACAGCATAATTAATACAAGCGAGCGGCGGGTCAATGATTAACTCCTCTGAGGTCATCGTGACACGGTATAAAAGCACGGCACACATGCACAGAGAGCAGATCTGACACACCGCAGCAGATACTGGCTCCAGAGAATCTCTTTCTGCTATGAGAAGGCCGTGTGTGTTTGTGTTTTTGGTGAGCGTCCTCGTCTGTCCGGCGGATCTGTCTCCGGTGATCGGACCTGAGCCCATCCGCTGCGCTCCGTGTTCTCAGGAGCAGCTGGACTCCTGTGCCGCCGTGTCCTCGGACTGTCCCGAGGTGCTCCGAGAGCCGGGCTGCGGGTGCTGCATGTCCTGCGCGCTGAGGAGAGGAGAGTCCTGCGGCGTTTACACGGCTCACTGCGGCGCTGGCCTGCGCTGCGTCCCGAGACCCGGTGACCCGCGGCCGCTGCACTCGCTGACCCGCGGACACGCCGTCTGCACTGAGGACCACCAGACGCAAGGTGCCTCTCTCATCAATCAAAACAACAATATTCTGATTTTAACACGATTAAGACAATACTCTGATTAAGGATCTACCATGTAAAGAGTTTTTGATTACCTTTACTTAAAGTCATACTCAAAGTAAACACAAATCGAGTTAAGACGTGGTCACACTATTGAAGTACAGTATAGACATGTACACACTATTACCATCGTGTAGGATTTTGCCACAGGACACACATGTGGCAGTGGTCAACCGTTTTTGATGGCAAACAAAAGAGCATGGCTTCAACAGCGCCGTCATCTGTTTGCATGTATGTGAGCCTGGAGCACAAAAGCAGTCATAAGCAGCACAGGTATATTTGTAGCAAAAGCCAACAATACATTGTATGGGTCAAAATTATACATTTTTCTTTTATGACAAAAATCATTAGGATATTAAGATCATGTTCCATGAAGATATTTAGTAAATTTCCTACCGTAAATATATCAAAACTTAATTTTTGATTAGTAATATGCATTGCTAAGAACTTCATTTGAACAACTTTAAAGATGATTTTCTCAATATTTAGATTTTTTTGCACCCTCAGATTCCAGATTTACAAATAGTTGTATCTCAACCAAATATTGTCCTATCATAACAAACCATACATCAATGGAAAGATCATTTATTCAGATTTCAGATGATGTATAAATCTCAATTTCGAAAAAAATGACCCTTATGACTGGTTTTGTGCTCCAGGGTCACAAATATATTTTTTTGCGTTCCCATTTGCTCAAATAGCAAAGGTAATATTTGAGAGAGACTGATAACGGCAGTCAGAAGAGAGAACGATATCAAGTTTACCGTCTCTCCCATAGAGTCTGCATTAGAAACACCCTCGCATTAGCTTTAACTAGTTTTTTTTTTGTAATTTGATGCAAATGTGAAATAATACCAAGTATAGTGTTATGGTAAATGTACATACATAAAAAAAAAAAAAGAGGATTTATGGTGCTGATGACTGTTGAAACAAAAAAAAGGTGTCTTTGGTCACATGACTCATGTGTTGTTTGTAGATGAGCCGGACGTCACGTCTGACCAGGGCTCCCTGCAGGACCTGCTGGGACTCAACCGGCCGCTGGACCCGCAGGACGCGGCGGAGGCTCAGGAGAGCATCAAGGCCAAAGTCAACGCCATCCGGAAGAAACTGATCCAGCAGGTACTGAAACCTGCAGATCTGCTACTGCTTCAGAGCCTCACATTCACTGCCCGGAGCTGTTGAGTTTCACTGTTAAAGCAGTTTGCTTTGTATTTGTAAAAGGAATAGTTCAACCAAAATTGATCGCCTACACTCAACAAAAATTAGGCCTAAATTTGAGATTTATGTATTTGAATTGTATGTAAAATGTTCCTCCATTTGAATTACACAGTTTTAACATACACTAATAAACTTAAATGTTACATATTTGTCACAGAGTTATTACAGTTAACAAACTACAACTATCTATCTATCCATATATATATATATATATTTTTTATTTTTTTTATATTTTTTTTTTTTTCTCTTTAAATAAAATGTTAACTGAAATAAAATAAAACGCTTAAACTCAGGGTAACATTTCTCAGTAATTTAACTTTATGTACTAATATAAACTGAAACGGAAATAAAAAAAATATAGAAACTATATAGACATTTTAAAAACTAAAAATAATAATAAAAATGACAAAAACACACAACAAAATTACTTTAAAATTATTATTATTATTTCTTAATTATTCAAAGAATAATCTAATTCAAAATATATTTAAAAATGTATCGCTATAATTATATTATATACTAACATAACACTATTTTACTGTCAGTCATACAAAAAAAATAATAGCTTTTTTTATTGTTTTTACCCATTTTATTATTTATCATATTTTTCAAAATTAATTTATTATATTAAATATCAACATAAATGTTCATTGTGAAGTCAATAATTAGCTAAAATATATGAGAAGGAAACAAATTGGATTTATTGAGGATAAATATATAGAAATGTATTTAAGACAATTCAGTTTATTAGTACTATTATAGAAATGAGTGCTGAATAAATAAATCTGTGTCCAAATGGATGGATATGTAATTCAGATACACAGATCTTAAGTTTTGGCCTGATATGTTTTAAGTGTACTTGGTTTGTATGTTTGGTTGACCCATGGCGTGTTTCTGATTCAGGGTCCGTGTCACACTGAGCTGCATGCGTCTCTGGACGTTATCACTGAAGCACAGCAGACGTTAGGAGAGAAGTTCACCAGCTTTTACCTGCCCAACTGTGACAAGCACGGATTCTACAAGGCCAAGCAGGTGCGTGTCCAGGGCTCGAATTGATTTCCCCCTGGTCGAAAAAAATGACAAAAAGCATCCCCTCTGTAAAACCACCATCCCCTTTGGATTATTAATATTGTGTATTACCTAAAGCTTATCATGCACATGAAATGTTCAAATTCTCTACTTATGAACATTTACGAACTAAATAACAGTGATTGGCCAATCAGAACTCAGTACTGTAACAAGCTGCGCACAAGCGGAAGCAATTTCGTCATTTTTCACGCAAAATGGTTCAATCGCAACTTTTGAAGTTCTTTAAAAAGAATACAACAGAAGATATGATTTTTCCTTGATTAGAATTTAAAGACATTCTCCTGACATAATGTGTGTGTGACTGTGAGACGATAGGAGAGCTGACATTATCCACCTCAGCGTGCACTAATCTACTATTAGTTTTATACAACAGTGCTTAGCAACACGTGTTTCATTCATTTCATTTTTAGTCAGTGATTCAACGGTTCATTCAGATGCTCTCACTTGTTTCGTTTCTATTGAATCAGCCGTTTTGAACGAATCGTTTGATTTGAATGATTCAGTAAGTCATTTATTAAAACAGGGACTTGCTGCCACCTACTGGCGGGTTTATGGTCATATTTACTTATCCATGACAGACCTAAACCAGCCAAGGTGCCAGCACAAAAACACATTCAGCAAAATATTGTTTAATTATCAGTATTGACCAAAATTCCTCTATTTCAGGCCCCAGAAGGAAAAATAACTAATAAATAATAGTTAATTTAATAAGGCTAATTTTTAAAAAATGAGACCATTTTTGTAATCATTATGTACAATTAGCCACAGGACCCCAAACTCGTATTATATATCCCCCCTGAATTTGTTTTACAATTCGACCACTGTGCGTGTCTGTCCCGACCGACCCGACCCTTCCTGACCTGAAACAGCACGCTAACTAACTCTTGTCTGTCTGTCAGTGTGAGACGTCTCTGGTGGGCCAGCCTCCACGCTGCTGGTGTGTGTCGTCCTGGAACGGGAAGAGGATCGGTGATGATCTGTCGTCTGAGTCTCAGTGTCATCAGGAGCTCACGCGCTGAACACAAGCTGCAGCTCACTTATGTACCGTATATGTGACCCTGGACCACAAAACCAGTCTTAAGTGTCAAATTATTTTATATTTTATTTATTTCATTTTTTTTATGTATGTACATTTACTATAAGACTATACTTTGTATTATTTCACATTTGATTCAAATTACAAAAAACTAGTTAATGCTAATGCGAGGGTGTTTCTAATGCAGACTCTATGGGAGAGACAGTAAACTTGACATCGTTCTCTCTTCTGACTGCCGTTATCAGTCTCTCTCAAATTTTACCTTTGATTGAAAGTCGTGAAAACACTATCGTTTTTATTTTGCTATTTGAGCAAATGGGAATGCAAAAAATATATTTGTTACCCTGGAGCACAAAACCAGTCATAAGGGTCAATTTTGTGAAATTGAGATTTATACATCATCTGAAAGCTGAAGCTAAATAATCTTTCCATTGATGTATGGTTTGTTATGATAGGACAATATTTGGCTGAGATACAACTATTTGTAAATCGGTGCAAAAAAATCTAAATATTGAGAAAATCATCTTTAAAGTTGTTCAAATGAAGTTCTTAGCAATGCATATTAATAATCAAAAATTAAGTTTAGATATATTTATGGTAAGAAATGTACTAAATATCTTCATGGAACATGATCTTAATATCCTAATGATTTTTGGCATAAAAGAAAAATTTATAATTTTGACTCATACAATGTATTGTTGGCTATTTCTACAAATATACCTGTGTTACTTATGACTGCTTTTGTGCTGCAGAGACACATATGATCTTATGTATATGGCTCTTACGTGGTTAATATTTATGGAACTGGTTTTTGACAGAATTATACCAGAATGAATGAAAGAAACACTAGAAACACTAGTTTTTCAAACTCCACCTCAGCGAGATCCAGATCTGGGTCTTCAAAAACTCAAAGATGAATCTTTACGCTCCACAATGACGTTCATTGAAGATTATGATCTGTTATGACGAGTCTGTGATTCTGCCTCAGTCTTTGTTCGCTGTGGTTTTTCCTGACCACTTTAATTCAGTATAACCTGTTTTGCACAGCAGATTTGTCTAAGGTGAACCTGCTGATATTATTGTATGTAAACAGTTTCCTTTGTTTGTTTTCTGTAAGCTCAGTTTTGAATGCTATATTATTTGACTATATGTATATATGCTATATGTATTTAAACCAGATGTCTACCTCACATTAGACATGATGTCTTTATGGACTCCCTGAATGCATTTAACATATTTAAGAGTGCTGCTCTATTTATTCTGAAACTATTATTTTATTGGATGTAAATGTAATGTATATAACCTCATGAGTTTATTTCAATAAAGTGTGAGAGATTGCACAGGATTTATTTATTTGTAGATTAAGCTGTTAAACTATTTTAATTCTGAAATTCATATTAGATGATCTATGTAGATACGCAGTGTTCACAACACAAATATAGAGTATTGCACCACTGCAATTGTCATCAAAAGTTCATATATTGATGAAATCAGTCTTTTCACCCACTGTTAGTTCAGCAATCACAGTCATCTCATAGTTTTTGATCATCATTTTTTAACATAATTCATTGTGTAGGATACCTCATAAGACAGAAAACACAAATATCGCTGGATGAGGTGATATTACCCACAATCCTGGTGTGACCTCTTATCTCGACACACTGAGGTAGAAACAGAAAAGCAAATGGAGAATAATTAGTGTAGCTGCTGCTTATAACATTTGAAGATAAACATAGTCATGTGCATGCAATGAGTTAATAAAGGTGACGGTAGCTTTTGGTCATTGTGATGAACTCGCAGAGTTATGTTGTTATGACTCATATGTTCTGGTCTGGTTATGTTAGCTGGAAAAGCTGCTCAATGTGACCTCATGTTTCTGGATGTTTTGATCTGCTGAAGTATGCATTAACAAGGCTTCTGTTTGCTAATCCTGAAGTTAATTTGGTCGGTCTGCTAACCCTCACTATCTCTCCACTCTGTTCCTCATAGTCACTCGTTATCATTATTATTAACTTCTGAAAGAAGATGAAGAGGCATAATAAGTCAGTTTCTTTCTCATTGTTTTTGCTGAGAAATGAATAGCAATAAAGGCAGATCTTTGCCCAGACTCTTTTGATCTCTCTCACACACACACACACACACACACACACACACACACACACACACATGTTGGTTTTTGTGGTTTATGGGGACTCTCCATAGGCGTAATGGTTTTTATACTGAACAAACTGTGTGTGCTATTGCCCTACACCAACCCTACACCTAAACTTAGCCCTCACAGGAGACTGTGTGCATCTTTAGATTTTCAAAAAAACACCATTTAGTATGTTTTTTAAGCCTTTTGAATTACGGGGACATAGGCAGTGTCCTCATAAAACACCTTCATATTGTAATACCTCTGTCATACCCATGTTATTAAACAAATTTGTGTCCTCATAAACCACATAAACCCGCACACACACACAGACAGACACACGGACACACACACACTCTCTCTCTCTCTCTCTCTCTCTCACTCTCTCTCACACACACACACACACTCACACACACACTCTCTCTCTCTCTCTCTCACTCTCTCTCTCACACACAAACACACACACTCTCTCTCTCTCTCACACACAAACACACACACTCTCTCTCTCTCACACACACACACACACACACACACAGCAGTATAAGAGGCAGTCGTCTGCCGCTCATCTGCAGAAGGGGAGACTCTAACAGACGGAGCATCGTCAGTCTGACAGAAATACGCAGAGGTCAGTGACTAGAACTTAATTCTGCTGATTTTACACAACTGGTCTGTTCATACTTCTTTTGCTTTTGTAATAGACAAAGAAACAAAAGATTACCTATCTAAAGTAACTTATAAAGTATCAGCTAAAACATTTACTCATTTGCAAGCTTAATTCTATTCATTTTAGAGTAATTTGTTATTTAGTTCCTGCTTCATGACTGTAATAAATAGAAAAAAAATCTGATAATGCATTATAATAGACCCTATTAAGTCAAGTCCAAATTTGCCTATACTCAAAGACATCTTCACAAGTCTTCACAAGGAAGTTTGAAGAAAAGCATCAGCCTCTGCTTTCATCTTACGCCTCAAATACTGAGAACAATGCATGCATATATATTAAATGTTTGCACTATTCATCTAAATTAGCTGCAGACGTATTATGTAGAAGCCTCAATATCTAGGCTGAAGTGTTACTAGACAAACTGTCACATCACATGATCCTCAGGAATTAGAAGAAAAGTGGCTGTTAGTTTTTGTAGGAGTCTTGGACAGGCTTCAGACGGATGTAACATTATCCGATTGGGTATTTTCCACTGAGACCTCGCAGATTCTTCATCTAGCTCTCAACTAAAATAACTTTTTCCAATGCTTTGTCTTGGTTTGGGAGTCTGTTTGTATTCTAGTACTGTTGAATTTAACAAAAAAGTGGCATTGCAAAACTTCTGAAAGTCTTGTGTTGTTTGGTAGAATCACAGTGTTCTGTCAAATTCAACTAATGCAAACAAAGTCTGAAAAGTAAGAGTTTATGGTGAAGTTTGTAAATGATTTGGTTTATATTCTTATAGTAGTCTTATAAGCCCAAACGTCCTCCAATTGCTGCAAATGTGGCCCTTTTTTCAAGAGATTGTCCTAATTCAGCGGTAGTTAGCTTCCAAAACATCCTTAATGCTTTTGAGACTCGACCTTTTCATGTCTGAGCAGTATTCAAATAGTTAATGTACTATTCCTATAAACTAAGAAGGGTCCCACTTTATATTAGGTGGCATTAACTACTATGTACACTGTTAGACTTTTTTATTGTATTTTTGCGGTAACTTACTGGCAGAACTATTGCCAGTAAGTTACTGTAACCGTCCCTTTACAGTACTTTAACTGTAAATGTGTTTTACAGTATGATGCCCTTACCGCAGTTTCATTTTACAGTATGATACTCTTACCGCAGTTTCATTTTACAGTATAATGCTCTTACCGCAGTTTAATTTTACAGTACAATACCCTTACCGCAACTTAGTTTTAAAGTATATTACTACAGCAATTTTACTAGAATTTATTTTACACTATTTATTATACAATATCTTTATTTTGAATATTTTACATAAATGCTATTGAATTTAATAAATTCCAAAGAAGTGACTTGAGTCAATGTACAGCAGTATATTTTTTATTCACTGTCATTGTCAATTACATTTATTGTATTTACTTATTTGTTTAATCATTGTGATGCAACATTACAAATATATACATATATTTATATATAGGACTAAATTCCCAACAAATCATATATAGCACTGCATTTATATAATTTAAATCATAACAATGTGTTAACAATACATTAACAAAAAAACAAAAACAACAAAAAAACAAACAAACATGTAAAGCACTATATTATATTAGGTGGCCTTAACTACTACGTACTTACATTTAAATTAATCATTTGATACAATGCACTTATTGTGTACATGCATGTTTTTACATTGTACTTATATATTTAAAAATACCTATATGTAATTACACCTGTAATTAATTTCTGTAATTACATTTATAATTACACTGTTGACCCATCACTTACACGTTAACCCACCCTTAAACCTACCCATACCACCAAACCTGTCCCTAACCTTACCTCTATCCACATCAATAGCAGCAGAAGTCTTATGCAATACAATATGAACACAATAAGTACATTGTACTTATTTTTTGATGTAAGTACATAGTAGTTAAGGCCACCTAATATAAAGTGTGACCCTAAGAAGCTTTTGATTTACTGCCCCAGGACAGAGAAATACATTACAGAAAATTTGACCTAACTTATTTTCTTTGACCCAAGATGGTAACGGAACACTTTCCTCACTCCTTCTGTTTTCTTGACGTTGTGTAAGAACACACACTGCTGCCAAAGCAGTTTATATAATGGAAAATACTAAAGCAGGCAGTCCTGAACATTTTCACCAAACCACAGGAATAATGCCGCTCAGTGTTTGTAACATTGTGACTGAATCATTAATCATGCGAGTCCTGCTCTATTTAAGGCTGCAGTCAAACTACATCACCTTCTCCCTTTCTCATTTCTCTCAAAGGCGTCAGTGAACCTATGCTTTTTAAATTCATCTCTAAGTAAAGCTGCATTAAAGATGCTAAATCATCACTGACATTTAAAGCCCAGTTCTTATAAGTGAAGCAGCATTCAGCACTGAAACACTGCATATTACATATGAACAATGAATCATTTTGAAGGCAAGTTTCCACTTCTGAATGACTCCAATCCATACGTACGCTGAAGGAGTCACTCAGTTTCTTATAGAGAACCCAACCTTTCATGGTTGAGGGGCATAGAAGGGAAAAACTGGGCCACTAATGAGATGGAAAGCAAACTCACCTGACCCTGAGCTGTAAGGTAGAGTGTAGCATGACAGGTAAACAAACCACAGAATGTAGTCTGCAAAACTGTCTGGCACCAAAATCTACCCTCAAACACAAATAGTTAAACATTCTGTCATAATTTGAGCTTTGTATGTCAGCCACATACATCATTTGAGCTTTGTTATTTTGTGAAACAAAAGAAGATGTCTCTGTGTGTAAAATTAAAAATAACGCCTTCCATCGCAGCTGTCAGATCTCATTTGTGCCTGAGCATATTCAGACTTACACTAGTGCTAACAACGCTAAACACTGTTGCTTCTCATATCTGACAGACTGAATATGAAATGGCAACACTTATTTATAAAGCACATTTAAAAACAACATAAACTGACCCAAAGTAGCCAATGTGGAACAGATAGATGTAAATAATAAGAAAATCTGAGCGTTCTAGCCTACTCAACCCTGAATTTAAGCCAGTGGAGGAACACTAATATAAGGAAAGTATGGTCTCTGATTTTAGACATTGTCAAAAGCCTTGTGGCTGAACAAATTGCGAGCGAGATTGTATTACAGTAATAGATGACTAATGCATGGATGACTAATTCCAAATCTTTGTTGACATAATATGCTTTTTAGTTTTGCAATAGAGTCATGTCAAAAAGTAAAAGATCACTCCAAGGTTTTTGTAAATTTAGAGTGGAACTAACTGGACTTTTAGGAAAGGGAAAGAAGACATGGGTCTTCAACAAACATTTGTTTTATCTTCATTAAGCTGACAAAAATTGTTCACCATCCAACTCTTAATATCATTAATGCACTTGAACAAGACATTAAATGAAAATGTAGTGTCAGGCCTTACTGGAAGGTAAAACTGGGAATTGTTAGCATAACTGTGATAATCAATATTATATTCCCGAAGAATATAGCCAAAAGGAAGTATATAAAGGGGGAAATAATAAAGGTCCCAAAACGGATCCCTGGGGCATGCTACACAATAAAGGAGCAGATGATGAGGAAAAAATTGTCAAATTTACAAAAAAGGTCCTGTTCTCAAGGTGATAAGCAAACCCTGTGCAGTGCCCTAGATACCTACCATATGACATTAGTGAAGAATATAAAGGTCAATGGTATCAAATGCCATGCTCAGGTCCAACAAAACTAAAGCAGCACATGAGTTTGAATCCAGAGCAAGCAAAATATAATTTGTGATTATATAGGGATCTAAAACCAGATTGAAATGACCAAAATGTTAAAATAATTAAAAAAGACAAAAATATTAAAAAAAATACTACTTTGTGCGGCAGGATCATTTTTATATATTTTTTTCCCAGCAGAGTTTGCACAACTGCATGTTTAAATCTAGCTGGCACAAAACCTTTGGCTAGAGAGCTGTCTATACTACAGCTGTCACCATAGGACTAATAGCAGAATAAACATCTTTAATATCCAACAATAACAATATCTAACTTGGAGCCAGAACACTTCGATTGCAATAGCTAACTGGATTAAAGAGAGAGTTTGGAAATGAGACAGACAACTAACAGGAGGAGCTAGATGTTAAACATCTAATTCAGAATAGCAAAAAACAAACACAAAAGCCTCGGAACTGGTGGATAAAGGGAGAGAAAGGGTGAGAGCAATCAGATTCAAACACAACTGGATAGTGGTCAAACATACATGGCTCAATAACCTCCAAATATGAAATAAATAAAAAAACTAAACACAAGATCTATTGTATGACCACAGCTGGATTGGTGTTAAAATCCCTAAGAATCAATTGGCTGTTAGCACGAGTCACCATTTTTGGAGCTTGAATATTATGAAGAGCATGAATATTGTTCAAAACACTTAATTTTTGGAATGAAATGTATAATGATGAATCAATTGTAATTATTGTGTTACCGTCCAACCCTGACAAATCTAAGACAGATGTACAGCACCATAAGTACAGTCTATATGACTCTGTGTTGTTGTTTTGTCTCAGGGTTCATGGGTCAGATCTCCTCTCTGCTGCTATGAGTCCTCATGCCTGGATCTTTTGCGCCCTTCTCTGCGTCCTCACTTGTGAACGGAGCAAGAGTGCATACAAAGGGCCTGTCCTGAGCCGAAAGCGGAGACTGGTAGAGGACGTAACCGATGGGGCCCCGAGAAAGTGCTCTTATACATTCTTGGTCCCAGAGCAGAAGATCACGGGGCCGATCTGTGCCAGCCAGGGCCCTTCTCTGTCAGATAAAGAGCGCGTGACGCAGTCAGATATAGCTGAGTCCGGGAGCTCTTGACCAAGCGAGACGTGGACACACTCCGGATGATTGTGGACGTGGATGGAAACATGGTTAACGAAATGAAACTTTTACGCAAAGAGTCGCGCAACATGAACTCCCGCGTCACCCAGCTGTACATGCAGCTGCTGCACGAAATCATTCGCAAGCGTGATAATTCGCTGGAGCTGGCGCAGCTGGAGGGACGGATCCTCAACAGCACGGCCGAGGCGCTGCGGCTGTCTGCCCTCTACAGGGAGCTGGAGGTGCGCTTCTCCACGCTGGCCGCGCTGGTCAATAACCAGTCGCTGCTGATTGTGGCTTTGGAGGAGCGATGCCTGCAGGTGTACGGGAATCGCAGACGAGAGCCGCTGCCTCCACAACTCGTGCAGGTCGTGCCTGAGAACATCCCGGTGTATGTGCCTCGCTTCTCCAATGAGATCCAGAGGAGTCAAGGCTGGCCCGTTCCAGAGGACAGGAGTTCCAGGACGGCTACGGCACCCACAGGAGGTTCCCCTCAGGGGAACGTCAGTCTGGAGGGTAATGAAGCCATTATGCAGCAAAACACACAGCATCTGTGTTTGCCAACCAGCACTCATGTCATTTCCATTAGTGTCACTACACCGCATTGAAAATCAACACTCATATGCACACCAAACACATCACATTTAAAGAATAAGTCACATTAAGCAATATAATCATCCTGAAATACCAGAGGCTGCTGTATAGGACTGCATTTCTAGGACCCTAGTTTTTTGTGACAGCGCCACCTAGTCAATTCTACTCCATCAGACCTGATTCTAACCTGAAACAAACAGGTGCAAAGTCTAGACCAATTAGTATTATATTTTAAATAGTCTTTTCATCTTGTTTTTTATGTAAGAGCGCCACAGCCGTCTGTTAATTGAATGTGCAAGGATTTTGGTGTTTGTCGCTTCCAGTTATTTTAGCTGTACAAAACTCTGTTAAGACGCTTGATGTTGCAAACTGGCATTAGTTATCAAGTAATCTCATTTATTATTGCAATCATAAATACACTGGTCAGCAGTGCAAACTATTTATAATGTTTCAGGAAGGTTACCATCAGTTATATTTAGGGTTAAGGGTTTGTTAGAAGAATATATCAATAAATGTAAACAGATCTCATTTGTAATGTAAAACATTAAATCATGCCTTAAATGCATGCGTGCATGATATTGCTTGATGTTAGTAACTTTCCACAAGTTTAGTTTTCTGAGACATGCAAAATAATCAGACAATAAAAAGTAATTGTGAACTCATGTACCTTAAAGAGTAGAGCATTGTGCTTGCAATGCTAAGTTCATCATTAGTTCATCAAGAACTAATAAAATGTATACTTTGAATGCATTGGATAAAAACATCTGCCAAATGCATGAATGTAAATCAAGAACATATCAGAAATGTGCATTTTTTTATGTACAATAACCTAATAAGACACAATAAAACATTTAAACCATAGGCCTGTGCAGAATATTACTCGGTCAAGAAAACTGAGCTAGTTCTCTCTCTTGTTAGCAGCTAACCTTACTGAAGTTAGTCAGTACTGAAGAGCTTTATTGATGCTCGTTCCTCATCAGCGGTGTGCGTTATCTCATTTGTTTGTGCTGGTGTCTCCAGGTCCCTTTCGGGACTGTCTTCAGGTGATGCAGGCTGGACACTCCACTAGCGGGACGTATCTTCTGAAGCCGGACGGGACGGAGAAGCCTGTACAGGCCTGGTGTGAGCATGACGTGGACAGAGGCGGCTGGACGCTTATCCAGAGGAGGAAAGATGGATCCATCAACTTCTTCAGAAACTGGGACAGCTACAAGGTAGCGATGTCTGACTCACAATGAATCGCTCTTTTGAACCAGTTGTTTGGAATGATTCAGTACCAGATGACTTTGTCATCAAAAACAATATTCAATATTCCATTGAAAATGAGACAAAAACACATGGCGGAATAACAGTGCAGTCTTTGGCGAATATTAAAAAGCAATAGAGTGCTCCAGTGGTGTGTTACGGGTCTGAAGAGACGTGAGACAGGTGGATCCATTCGCAAGGCTTTATTAATAAACATGGTCAATACAGGCAGGGTCGATCAATGGCAAACAGGTATGGCATGGGCAAGACACAAGAATAATCCAAGGCAAGCGTGGGTCGGAGATCAGCGTACAGTGTCCAGAGGGCTAGGCAGAGAGAGGGAACTAGGAACACGGGCAGGAATCAAACACGGCAAGGCAGACTAAAGATACTGGGAAACGCTTTGATTGTAGACTGGGCTAAACAATACTCGGCAGAGTGTGAGGGAAAGGTGATGGCTTAAATAATGTGTGTGATTGGGTGATGGTGATTGTTTGCAGGTGCGTGCGTGACGAATGGGGAGCAGCTGTGTGGGTGCAGTGGATGATGGGACATGTAGTCTAAGGGTGATCTGTGTGACTGACTGGCTGAGTGACCTCTAGTGGTGAGTGAAGGAAATGTTCATGGTCAGGATACGTGACATAGCCCCCCCCAAAGAGCGGCTTCCAGACGCTCCTAAACATTTCCTGGAGGGCGGTGGAGCGGAGGCGGAACAGGGGGAGGGACGGAGGGCCAGGTCCATGTGGAAGCCAGGGCGGAGAGGATGGAACTGGAGCCCCCCAGGGCGGGGCAGACGGGACTGGAGCCCACCTGGCCGGAGCAGGCATGACAGGAGCCCCCCATGGCGGAGCAGACGGGACTGGAGCCCACCTGGGCGGAGCAGGCATGACAGGAGCCCCCCATGGCGGAGCAGACGGACCTGGAGCCCACCAGACCGGAGTAGTGCCGTGGCCCAGGCAGGAACCCATGTCTGAGTCTGAGATCTGGGGGGGAAACAGAGACAGACAACATGGAGAGAGCAGAGACAAACGCCCACCAGGGCGGAGCGGGTGGATCTGGAGCCCACCAGGGCAGAGCGGACGGGACTGGAGCCCACCAGGGCGGAGCGGACGGGACTGGAGTCCCCCAGGGCAGAGCAGGCATGACAGGAGCTCCCCATGGCGGAGCCGACGGACCTGGAGCCCACCAGACCGGAGTAGGGCCGTAGCCTGGGCAGGAAACCATGTCTTGGTCGGAGATCTGGGGGAAAACAGAGACAGACAACACAGAGAGAGCAGAGACAGACCACACAGGGAGAGTAGAGACAGACAACATAGAGAGAGCCATCCTGGTCTCAGGAGCCGTGACAGAGCAGGTCTGGGAGTCACAGGCAGCCTCCATAGCTGTGTCAGGACAGGGCGAGAGTTCACAGGCGGCCTCCTTAGCCATGTCAGGACAGAGCGAGAGCTCATAGACGGCCTCCATGGCCGGGGCAGGACAGGGCGAGAGTTCATAGACGGCCTCCATGGCCGGGGCAGGACAGGGCGAGAGTTCATAGACGGCCTCCTTAGCCGTGACAGGACAGGGCGAGAGTTCATAGACGGCCTCCTTAGCCGTGACAGGACAGGGCGAGAGTTCATAGACGGCCTCCTTAGCCGTGACAGGACAGGGCGAGAGTTCATAGACGGCCTCCTTAGCCGTGACAGGACAAGGCGAGAGTTCATAGACGGCCTCCTTAGCCGTGACAGGACAAGGCGAGAGTTCATAGACGGCCTCCTTAGCTGTGACAGGACAGGGCGAGAGTTCATAGACGGCCTCCTTAGCCATGACAGGACAGGGCGAGAGTTCATAGACGGCCTCCTTAGCCGTGACAGGACAGGGCGAGAGTTCATAGACGGCCTCCTTAGCCGTGACAGGACAGGATGAGAGTTCATGGGAGGATACCACCGACACCTCTGGAGGTTCTGCAGCTAATGCCGCCACCTCTGGAGGTTCTACGGTGGTACCATGACCGGGTGAGAGTATATTGCTGGGCACCACCACCTTGCAAGGGACTGAGGCGAGCATCACCGCTTGGGGAGGTTCTGCGGCAGCTGCCCTCCCTTGGGGCAGTACAGTGGTGGTGTAGGTGGCCCAAATGCAACATAGTGCCATCCCCACCCTGGGAAGCACTTCAGACAGGGTGATCAGTTCATGGACAGAAGGATCTGAGTGAGTGGACTTGGGGATACCAGCAGTGCGTACAGACACCAGCGGTGCATCCCTCAAGCTGGATATCAACCGGAGAACTCGAAGGACTGACCTTAATTCTCTCGGTGTGACAGAGTCTAGCAGTTCGGCTGAGACGTGAAGAGACTCTGGCAGTTCGGCTGAGACTTGAAGAGGCTCTGGCAGTTCGGCTGAGACTTGAAGAGGCTCTGGCAGTTCGGCTGAGACGTGGACTGACTCTGGCTGGTCGGCTGCGACGTGGACTGACTCTGGCTGGTCGGCTGTGACGTGGACTGACTCTGGCTGGTCGGCTGTGACGTGGACTGACTCTGGCTGGTCGGCTGTGACGTGGACTGACTCTGGCTGGTCGGCTGTGACGTGGACTGACTCTGGCTGGTCGGCTGTGACGTGGACTGACTCTGGCTGGTCAGCTGTGACGTGGACTGACTCTGGCTGGTCAGCTGAGGCTTGGCGTGACTCTGGCTGGAGAGCTGAGGCATGGCGTGACTCTGGCTGGAGAGCCGAGGCATGGCGTGACTCTGGCTGGAGAGCCGAGGCATGGCGTGACTCTGGCTGGAGAGCCGAGGTATGGCGTGACTCTGGCTGGAGAGCTGAGGCATGGCGTGACTCACAGAGATCACAGGTGGCTTGGCTTGACATGTGACAATCAACTGTGGCTTGGCTTGACTTGTGACAATCAATTGTGGCTTGGCTTGACTTGTGATGATCAACTGTGCCTTGGCTTGACTCACGGAGATCACAGGTGGCTTGGCTGGACACGTGACGATCAACTGTGCCTTGGCTTGACTTGTGATGATCAACTGTGCTTTGGCTTGACTCACGGAGATCACAGGTGGTTTGGCTGGACACGTGACGATCAACGGTGCCTTGGCTTGACTTGTGACGATCACCTGTAGCTTGACTTGATCTTTTAACATTGGCTGTGACTTGACTTGGTTCTCTAACATCAGCGGCGACTTGACTTGGCTTTTTAACATAGGCTGTGGCTTTGCTTGACTCACGGAGATCACTGGTGGCTTGGCTTGACTTGTGATGATCAACTGTGGCTTTGCTTGACTTGTGATGATCAATTGTGTTTTGGTTTGCCTTGTGACGATCAACTGTAGCTCGACTTGACCTTTTAACAGCAGCGGTGACTTGACTTGACTCTTTAACAGCAGCGGTGACTTGACTTGACTCTTTAACAGCAGCGGTGACTTGACTTGACTCTTTAACAGCAGCGGTGACTTGACTTGACTCTTTAACAGCAGCGGTGACTTGACTTGACTCTTTAACAGCAGCGGTGACTTGACTTGACTCTTTAACAGCAGCGGTGACTTGACTTGACTCTTTAACTGCAGTGACATGACGAGGTGTTGTTGTGGCCGCCATTTTGTGAGCGTACTCTAGCGCAGCTGCGATGTCACAATTGGGTGTGATGTTTCGTTCCTCCGCAATACCCACAGTGAATGCTGAACCCACAGTCCATAAAGCATAATCCAGGAAATGACTTAGTGACAAACGAGGGGCATTTTGAATAATTTTTGCTTTTAACGGCTGGTTAAGGCCATCACAGAAAAAGTCTATTAATAAACAGTCCGGTAAATCTGAGCCATTAGCCAAAGCCAAATATTCCGTGATGTAACCCTCAAGTGATCGAGTTCCCTGCTTGAGGGCTAGTAACAGGGTCGCTGTATCCATACCTGACCAATCTTGGTTGGGAAAGCCGCTGGATCCTTGTTTGGCCGAGTATTCTGTTACGGGTCTGAAGAGACGTGAGACAGGTGGATCCATTCGCAAGGCTTTATTAATAAACATGGTCAATACAGGCAGGGTCGATCAATGGCAAACAGGTATGGCATGGGCAAGACACAAGAATAATCCAAGGCAAGCGTGGGTCGGAGATCAGCGTACAGTGTCCAGAGGGCTAGGCAGAGAGAGGGAACTAGGAACACGGGCAGGAATCAAACACGGCAAGGCAGACTAAAGATACTGGGAAACGCTTTGATTGTAGACTGGGCTAAACAATACTCGGCAGAGTGTGAGGGAAAGGTGATGGCTTAAATAATGTGTGTGATTGGGTGATGGTGATTGTTTGCAGGTGCGTGCGTGACGAATGGGGAGCAGCTGTGTGGGTGCAGTGGATGATGGGACATGTAGTCTAAGGGTGATCTGTGTGACTGACTGGCTGAGTGACCTCTAGTGGTGAGTGAAGGAAATGTTCATGGTCAGGATACGTGACATGGTGATGCATTTTTGTAAGCAAACCCATAAGTTTGCATCACTCCGGTTCCCTTGACAAAAACCCAGAAGGATTTTTCCTTTGGCTTTTGGGTTATTGCAGAAAATATGCCCTGTGACCCAAAAAAGTTTATGATTGTTATATGTTTTTTTCGCTATCAATGCTCATTGGAAATACATGCTTCTACCTACATTTCTGCAAAACTCAAAATACTTACCTTTACATACAAATCGCTGCAGTTTCCAGTTAAAATGAACACTAGAGGCAGTAAAACTCTGACTACTTTTATTCCTTTTCACACAAAGCATGATTTACAGGGCCAGAGTTTTGATTAAGAAAGCCTAATTTTCACTCAGTTCCTTGCACAATAGTATGTTATAACCTCACAACGATTTTAACATGCTGTGAGATTTGAAAACAGGCACTTTTGAACATTAGCGTTGCATATCCAGCTTCACATGTTTGCATTTTCTAACGCAGTAGGTTTGCTTGGTAGTGTTGCACTTGTGAGATGAATCACTCCAGTACGAATCCTGTGAAATTAAGGTTCGACAAAACCGCTCAAACCCGCGTAGAAGCATATTAAAATAGCACTTGTAACAAAAACATGGCCTCGGTCACATCGAGTGAGTTCATGTTTTAGCGCCACTTGTGGGATATTTCACTTTAAAACTGCTACAAAACATGCTACAAGACACATAATATTGGTGCTGCAGAAACTTTGCCACAACCACGTATTTTCAATGAGCCTCAGTTGCTTGTTCATCATGATAATCTTCACAAATGAACACAACTTTTATGAATTTTTAAGCCTAAAGGCAGTTGGCAGAAGTGAAAAGCTAAACAACAATAAATGAACTACACCACGGTCACATGACTTCAACATCACCACCATTAAACTTATATTTCTGGAAGTTTGAGTAAGAATAGTTTGATTCAAAACACAATGACTAGTGAGTAGATGCGTTTATCTGTTTGGCATGATGGTGTTCAATGTCCCGACAAAATCTGTAGTGCCTTTAGACACTTTTCAAGACAAGTAAAAGCTTAAAAAACACACACAAGCAGGTTTACTGATGTATTTTATGGCGTAGAATAAAACATGGAAATATCTTGATCTTGTGTTCAACACAGACCTCATTTCAGGCATTTAACCAAAAACACATTCAAAAAACCCACTGGCTTCAGGACGATGGAACTGGAGGTGCTAAAATGCAACTGGTTTCCAGGTTTTGCCTACAAAAATACCTCATCCCTGCAGCACTCTATACAGACAAACGATTATATGAGTTGGACCGTGTCTCTATGAGCAGTGATTTGCACATTTTCTTCAGCAAATGGACCTTCATGAGCCTCAGACTCAGAGGAACACTAGTAGTGAAGGTAGAGATGATGTAACTCCCAAACAGCTGGACCTGGTTCTCAGGATTAGCACCTGGTTCTCAGGATTAGCACCTCGCGCCGTTTGTTTTGATTGCGCTCGTGCCTGTGTGTCATTGGTTCTTTCATTCTGAGCCTCGCACACACACACACACACACACACACACACACACCGCACACACTCACACTCTCTCTCACACGCACACACACACACACACCGCACACACACACACACTCACACTCTCTCACACACACACACACACACGCACGTTTGTTTTTGTGAAAAGTGGGGACATCCCATAGCTGTAATGATTTGTATACTGTACAAACTGTATGTGCTATTGTCCTACACCTAAACTTAGCCCTCACAGGAGACTGTGCATTTCAACTTTCCCCAAAAAACCTCACTCTGTATGATTTATAAGCGTTTTGAAAAGTGAGGACATGGGTCAATGTCCTGAAAAGTCACCTTCACCTTGTAATACCTGTCATACCTGTGTCATTATACAAATGTATGTCCTGATTTGTCACAAAAACATGCATAGTGAAGCCTCCTAAACCTCAACGTCACACACTTTCCAGCAAAGTCAAAGCATGTGATGATGAGCTGCTGCTGCAGGTGTGTTTGCGCTGTAACTAAACTCACACATGCTTATTGCTGTAGTGAAATAATAACAATCGGCTGCAGTATGTGCTGAAATCAGCAGTGATGTCTTTAAAATCCCTGATCAGCCCAAAGCCCCGTTGTTCAAAGAAGCCTGAGGTTACTTTGAATTTTTCGAGTATTTGGTGGTAATGATAACAGCGTCCAGTGACTGCTGTAAATCGCTGCGTTCTGCTCTCTTTTTCTTGTCCTCCAGAAAGGCTTTGGTGACGTGGATGGTGAGCATTGGCTGGGTCTGGAAAACATATATAACCTGGGCAAACAGGAAGACTACAAGCTGCTGGTGGAGCTGGAGGACTGGATGGGGAAGAAGGTTTACGCGGCCTACAGCAGCTTCCACCTGGAGCCCGAGAGCCAGTCGTACCGTCTGCGTCTGGGAACCTACCAGGGCAACGCCGGGGATTCACTGACCAGCCACAACGGCAAACAGTTCACCACGCTGGACCACGACAACGACGCCTTCTCAGGTGATCCTTCACCACGTGTGAGATTGTTTATGGCGTGTCATTATAAATCCTGGGTCATTGTGGGTCATTCAAACTGAGTTACATATTGTACATCATTCAGAATGACATGTTCTGGGACACAAGGACAACAACAATATGCTGCAAAATAAGTCTTGTTTTCCAGTGCAAATATCTAAACATTCTTAAGTCAAGATACACTATATGGCCAAAAGTATTGGGACACCCTCTTCTAATGAACAGGTTTGTCTACTTTAGAAATGTCCATGAATTTGTTTGGTGATGAGTTTTTGGCTGAAGGTCTGCATTTAAAGTCACAGCAGAGGTTTCTGCAGACCAGTCAAGTTCTTCCATACTGACTCAATCAATCATTTCTTTCTGAACCTTGTCTTATACACAGAGACATTGTCATGTTAGAATAGAAAAGGGTCCAAACTGTTGCTATAATATTAGAAGCACACAATTCCCTAGAATATCATTATATGCTTAAACATTAAGATTTGTACACGCATGGAAATTACTAAAGTAGTCAAACCTGTTCATTAGAAGGGGGTGCCAATACTTTTGGTAATATTATGCAGATTAATTGTGAGGCAGAATGACTAAGACACTGATTGTTGATTGTGTTTCAGGTAACTGTGCTCATTTCCACAAGGGTGGCTGGTGGTACAGCGCCTGCGGTCAGGCCAATCTGAACGGCGTCTGGTACTCCGGAGGAGTCTATCGCAGCCGCTTTCAGGACGGCATTTTCTGGGCTGATTATGGAGGGGGGTTTTACTCCATGAAGTCTGTGCGTATGATGATCAGACCCATTGACTGAAGCCTGACGGACTGACTTTAGTACAGTGGAAACAGGTTTTAACCAGTTTGTATGAGTAATGTTTGGGGTTTGCTTGATTTACAAATGATGTGACAGAGAAATTAAAAGTGTACAGTTACAGATGAAAGTATATCATCACCTCTTTGTAATTAAAATTTATATCAGTCTTCTCAGTGTCATGCTTTGAGCACATTTTAGCAAACCGAGTCCACAACAAGATGTTTGATAGAGTTTTTCACGATTAGAAATAAGTCATAAAAGCATCTTCGATGACTACATGGCAAAAAGTGTTATATTTAATTGCAACATTAAAGACACTACAAAAAAAAAAAAAAAAAAAAAAACATCTTGGTATTTTTGTCTTGTTTCTAGTAAAAATATCTAAAAATTCTTAAATTAAGATGATTTACCAAATAAGCAAAATGACATAAGATAATTTGTTTCCAGGAGAAAAAAAAAGAAACTAAATTAAGTGCATTTAGCTTAAAACAGGTAAAATTATCTGCCACTGAGGTAAGTAAACTTATCTTGTTTTAAGAATATTTTACTTACCCCACTGGAAGACAATTTTACTTGTAAGATAAGCCTCTCTTTTTTTTTGCAGTGGAGCTATTTCTACATGGTTTGGTATAAATTAATGTATTTAGGTTAATTCAGTAATGTCTTTTTTTTCAATGTATCATGAGCTTTCCAGTGAGAACATAATGTAACTAGATAAAAAAGTTTGTGAACAAACTTTAAGTTGGCTTGAGAAAGCCGGACCAGAAAGTTTTAAAAAGTTTAATAAAGTTTGGAAAGTTTCAAAAAAGTTTAAAAAGTTTAAAAGTTTTAAGTTTGAAGCTCTTCAGTCTGAAATAGTTTGAAGTTTAACAGTTTTAAAAGCTTAAATTTTGTTTGATAGATAGATACATAGATAGATAGATAGAGTCAGATTATAGATAGATAGATAGATAGATAGATAGAGTCAGATTATAGATAGATAGATAGATAGATAGATAGAGTCAGATTATAGAAAGATAGATAGATAGATAGATAGATAGAGTCAGATTATAGAAAGATAGATAGATAGATAGATAGATAGATATATAGATAGATTATAGAAAGATAGAGTCAGATTATAGATAGATAGATAGATAGATAGATAGATAGATAGATAGAGTCAGATTATAGATAGATAGATAGATAGATAGATAGAGTCAGATTATAGAAAATAGATAGATAGATAGGGTCAGATTATAGATAGATAGATAGATAGATAGATAGATTATAGAAAGATAGATAGATAGATAGAGTCAGATTATAGAAAGATAGATAGATAGATAGATAGATAGATAGATAGATAGGGTCAGATTATAGATAGATAGATAGATAGAGTCAGGTTATAGAAAGATAGATAGATAGATAGATAGATAGATAGATAGATAGATAGATAGGGTCAGATTATAGATAGATAGATAGATAGATCGATAGATAGATAGATAGATAGATAGATAGATGGATAGAGTCAGATTATAGATAGATTGATAGATAGATGCTACGGACCTCAGAGTGGTTGCTAGGGTATTCTAGGTGGTTGCTAGGATGTCTCTATGCGGTTGCTAAGGTACCCGGGGTGGTTGTTAGTGTGTTGCTATGTGGTTGCTAAGGTACCCGGGGTGGTTGCTAGGGTGTTGCTATGCGGTTGCTAGGGTAACCATGGTGGTTGCTAAGGTGTTACTATGCAGTTGCTAGGGTACTCTGGGTGGTTGTTAGGGTGTTGCTATGCGGTTGCTAGGGTAACCGGGTGGTTGCTAGGGTGTTGCTATGCGGTTGCTATGGTAACCGGGGTGGTTGCTAAGGTACCCGGGGTGGTTGCTAGGGTGTTGCTATGAGGTTGCTATGGTACCCGGGTGGTTGCTAAGGTGTTACTATGCAGTTGCTAGGGTACTCTGGGTGGTTGTTAGGGTGTTGCTATGCGGTTGCTAGGGTAACCGGGGTGGTTGCTAGGGTGTTGCTAGGGT
>JALXFT010001857.1:0-76937 GCA_023376895.1 Aspiorhynchus laticeps | reverse complement strand
AAGAATCGATTGAGGCAGTGAACTCCAAGTGTGCCTCACTGGAAAAGACCAAACAGAGACTGCAGGTGAAGTAGAGGACCTCATGATTGATGGGAAGGCAAATGCACTGGCTGCCAACCTTGACAAGAAGCAGAGAAACTTTGATAAGGTAAGAAAGGATAATCTTCAAATCTAAACCTTGAACCATGGACTTGGCTAATTAACGATGACTACATTTCTTTTTCAGGTCCTATCAGAGTGGAAGCAGAAGTATGAGGAAAGCCAGGCTGAACTAGAAGGTGCTCAGAAAGAAGCTCGTTCTCTCAGCACTGAGCTTTTCAAAATGAAGAACTCTTATGAAGAAGCTCTTGACCACCTCGAGACCCTGAAGAGGGAGAACAAGAATCTGCAACGTAAATGGCACATTTATTTTTACAGCATGGATTTTAAAAAAACAGAGATGCATTAAAAAAAACTGAAAATTATGTACTATTGATTTTTTTTATACTTTTAGAGGAGATTTCTGACCTCACTGAGCAGCTTGGAGAGACTGGAAAGAGCATTCATGAGTTAGAGAAAGCCAAGAAGACAGTGGAGTCTGAGAAATCAGAGATCCAGACTGCACTAGAAGAAGCCGAGGTGCCATTCCTTTGATACAATACTAACATCACACCAGTGCTTTGAATAATATTAAAACATTGTACTGTATATGAAGTGGTTCAAAACCTTAAATGAACGTAATTATTTCCTTCTTAAACAATCACAAATGTAGTGCCATAACTCTGGAGGCATATAGTACATGTTTAAAAAGTAAGTCAATTATTTCCTTTTTTCCTTGCAGGGCACCCTGGAGCATGAAGAGTCCAAGATTCTTCGTGTGCAGCTGGAGCTGAATCAGGTGAAGAGCGAGATTGACAGAAAGCTTGCTGAGAAGGACGAGGAGATGGAACAGATCAAGAGGAACAGCCAAAGAGTGATCGATTCCATGCAGAGCACTCTGGACTCTGAGGTCAGAAGCAGAAATGATGCCCTGAGGGTCAAAAAGAAGATGGAGGGAGATCTGAATGAGATGGAGGTCCAGCTGAGTCATGCCAACCGCCAGGCTGCTGAGGCCCAGAAACAGCTCAGGAATGTCCAAGGCCAACTCAAGGTACCTTGTCTAATGTCTAATAATATGAATATAATACATGAATTAACTGAAGCATGACATGCTACTAACAAAGAAAGAACATTGCCACAGGATGCCCAACTGCACCTTGATGAAGCTGTCAGAGGACAGGAGGACATGAAGGAGCAGGTGGCCATGGTGGAGCGCAGGAATAGCCTAATGCAAGCAGAGATTGAGGAGCTGAGAGCCGCACTGGAGCAAACAGAGAGAGGCCGCAAAGTGGCGGAGCAGGAGCTGGTGGATGCCAGCGAGCGTGTGGGACTGCTGCACTCACAAGTACAGAAAATGATTAAATACTAAGAGCAAATTCAGGTTACATTACAGTTTTAGTTAAATATACACTAAACTACCTGCTTAAATCCCACAGAATACAAGTCTTATTAACACCAAGAAGAAGATTGAGGCTGATCTGATCCAGGTTCAAGGTGAGGTGGATGATGCAGTCCAGGAGGCCAGAAATGCAGAGGAGAAGGCCAAGAAGGCCATCACTGATGTGGGTGTTTGCATTCTGTTGCTCTATTCTAATTTAAAGGGGTCATAAGATGCAAAATTCAGTTTTGTTAAAAAATAGTTTGAACATAAATGTGTGTTGGAAGTGTGTGTACACGTCCATCCTATAATGATACAAATCCACCCAGTGTTTTTTTTTAAATCCCTATTTTAAAATCCCCTTTCTCAAATCAGGCTGTTCTGAGATTCCTGTCAGAATGACGCAGTTCTGCACAGGCCCCTCCCACGATAGTTGATTGACAAGGCCATCTTACCTTAGCCCCACCCCCCTGAGTGTGCTGAGAGCTGTCCATCATTGTGTCGACTCCGGTGCAGGGGAAGACAAGATGAATCAGATTAAGCGATTGAGGTGTTTTTTTGTTGCATGTAATAATGAATATAGCAGTTGTCATTTACTCCCGACATCTGAGCCGCTGAAGACGCAGAGGATTAATGTTACTTTCGCTTTGAAGGGAATGTGCCGATCCCCGATCTACATAAATGTGTCTATGTTCGCGCGAATCATTCGTGATTCAGCTTCATCTACAGAAGAAGTGAGTATAAGGGTTTTTATGAATCTTTGCAAATCGCCTTTCCTAATAATGTGCTAGTTAGCCAGTTTCTTGGCTACAGTAAACAGTACTGCTCATCACTCCACGGAAGAGAGGGGCGGAGTCAGCAGAGCTCATTAGCATTTAAAGTGACATGGACTAAAAGCAGTTCGCTGAAAAGAGAGCTGATTTTGGCAGGGTAAAAAGGTGTTCTTTACACTACCATTGAGAAATTTTAACTAAAGTATGTTATAGACGTTTCATTAAGACCCTAAAGAATCATATCAATTTGTGGAAAATGGGCATCCGATGACCCCTTTAAACAGTTATTTGACTTTGTTTAGCTGCATGTGGTAACAAAGAGATCATTCATGGAAGCTAATTCTATCTATATTGGTTAGCTCATTTTCATTGGCTTATATTTCAGGCTGCCATGATGGCTGAGGAGCTAAAGAAGGAGCAAGACACCAGTGCTCACCTGGAGAGAATGAAGAAGAACCTGGAGGTGACTGTCAAAGACCTGCAGCACCGTCTGGATGAGGCTGAGAGTCTGGCCATGAAGGGTGGAAAGAAACAGCTCCAGAAACTAGAGTCCAGGGTAACTTACAGGCTAAATACAGACTTAGGGTGTACTCACACTAGGAATGGTTGCCTTGTACCGAGCCAGAGTAAGATTATACCCATAACCATGCTCTGGCTCACCTCTTCAAGCGGGCCAGGACATGGTTCAAAAGAACCAGACTTTGGTTCAGATCGCCTAGTGTGAGTACACCTTTCGATGAACTGGCCATGGTAGAGATTTGACAGGTGACAACAATAACTCTCTACTGAAGGTGCGCGAGTTGGAGGCTGAAGTTGAAGCTGAACAGAGACGTGGTGCAGATGCTGTGAAAGGAGTGCGCAAATATGAAAGGAGAGTGAAGGAGCTCACCTACCAGGTAAAACTACACAAGAATTAGACATTTAACACCTTTCATGATAACATACGTAGTTTAACCAAGACCATGAACAATTTTTACACCCAAAGACTGAGGAAGACAAGAAGAACGTGAGCCGACTGCAGGATCTGGTAGACAAGCTGCAGCTGAAAGTGAAGGCCTACAAGCGCCAAGCTGAAGAAGCTGTAAGTCTAATGTCAAATGGCTTGAGTGTGAAGTTTTGACATTTTCTATTCAATACACTCAGTGCCATGAGTGCAATGCTCTGAAAGGAGTTGGATATCTTGTGTAATCCTAACAGGAGGAGCAGGCCAACACTCACCTGTCCAGGTACAGGAAGGTGCAGAATGAGCTGGAGGAGTCTCATGAGCGCGCTGACATTGCTGAGTCCCAGGTCAACAAGCTGAGAGCCAAGAGCCGTGAAGTTGGGAAGGTAACAACAGAAAAGTGACTTTTTATACATAAAATTTATGAAACATTTTCAATAAAATCTTTTTTTTTTTTTTTGCATTTTCAAGAGTAAAGATGAAGAATGAAGACAAGAAACTACACCTACAAGCAAGCATATGACTGACTTGTGCTAAGATTTTCTGTGTCCATTAAATGGCAAAGTTTGACTTAGTTCTCCATTTTTTTCCCACTTTATCACATATTCAATCACTGTTTTAAAAGACAACTCATGAGACATGACGTGGTAAAGAACACAAATGCAGTGTACTGAAATTGCGATAGTAAAAAAAAACAAAAGCAGGAAAAAATGAAAACCGGAAGCATCCTGACCTTCATAACAAAAATGTGAACTTGTCTTTGAAAGTTGCTTTGGATAAATGTGTCTGCTAAAGGCATAAATGTAAATGTTTTGGAATAACTAAAAAGTCACTGGCAAATAAGAACACAGAACACAAAATACTCGAGGAGACAAAAGAAAATGGGTATATTTATACACAAAAAGGGCATTATATGAAACAATGACAACAGAGAAAATATCAGAATACAAATGGAACGGGAAACGTCAACACAGAAAAGGCAAGACCACAACAAAACATCAAAATAAGTTTACTTTCAAAAGCCAGCATTCCAAAGCATACCAAAATGTATGTACGTTACATGCAGAGCCATTGAGAAACAGAGTTGCGACATGCTTTGATCTCAATGCCATGCGGTCATGTGGTTCATGGCTCTCTCTGCGCTGTCTATGACTCGTCTGGGGCAGGCGGCTCCTCTTGTTGTGGCCATGGAGGCCATTCTAGCCGCCTGCCCCCTTGTCGTGGAGGTGGAAGCGGTTCCTGTGGGATGTCCTGTCCTGTTTGTCTGTGTCTAGCCCCGGAGGGCTCCTGATACCCCCTAACTTCCCCAGGGAAATTTTTTTTGGGGGGTAAAAGGGTTCCGGCTGTAGGGGCCGGGCCGAGGGGACCGAGGCCACGGCCACAAGGACCACCTGCCATGGCCTCCTGAGCTCCCTGCACTGCCATGGCCTCCTGAGCCCCTAGCTACGCCATGGCCTCCTGAGCTCCCTGCACCGCCATGGCCTCCTGAGCTCCCAGCTCCGCCATGGCCTCCTTTGTCTGTCTGTTCCGTTCTGGAGGTCCCCGTCCTCTGTTCCTGTCCGTGTTTGTCCTGAGGGGCCTCCAGAGCGACCACCCCCCTCCCCGGTGGAACTGTTACGGCGTGGGACACGCCTTCCGGGAGGGGGGAGTTATGTCAGGGTTCTGTTATGTGTCATCTGTTCCTGCCTCTTGCGTCCATATTTGGTTTGTTTCCTGTCCTTGTTTCATGTCATTATGAGTTAAGTATGTCCCAGCTGTGTTTATGTGATTATGTGTTAATTACCCTGTGTATTTAGTTCCTGTCTTTTGAGTTTGATTTCGTCTGGTCAACTCGTTACTTCCCGGTGTATCCTGTCTCTGAGTCCTGCCTTGTCCTACCTTGATGTGATTAAATACTATTATTTGAGTTTACATCCTCGTCTCCGTGTTCCTGTTCCTCCCTCATGTGTGCACCGTGACAGTCACATTGTCTGTATTTTTTAGTAATTAAAACCAAATGCGTTCATCATTGATTGTATATGAAAGGCAGGGACGTGTTAGTGTGCATTTTATTTTGTGGTTACTATGGAACGAACTGGACTGAATCGCTCTTCTGACAACAGCAGCAATGAGTACTCAGCGTGATTTCAAAAGCAACACATTTCAGCATCAGATCGCCTTTTATTTAACACAAATGAACGAAATTAATACTCTGCTACTCAAGGTTCAAGGTTCTTTATTATTTGTCACATACACAATCATACAGGGTATAATCAGTAGTGAAATGTAGGTCAGGACGGGTCCGCTCAATGGACAGTGCAAAAAAATTAAATAAAAGATGAAACATAACACAGGAGAGTATATATAAATATAGGTAAGATTTGAGTCAACTAGAGATGGTTCATTTGTTACAGGTACAGGTCTGTACCACGAAATGTAAAAAACAACAACTGACTTTTCAAAGACGTAGGAGTCGCATTTACAGGGGAATATCCGATCAGTCCGCTTACACGGCAGGCACAAATGCACATATCCGATTCATATCTGATTAATTTCCACATATGAATGAGGCCTGAAACCGATCGGAGAATATCGGAATCCATGTGATTTTTACACGGTCGTGGGCCATTTCCGATCTGTGCCACATGGGAGGAAAAAAAATCGGAATTGAGTCAGTTGAACCATGCAGTGAAAATGCGGCCTTTATGTGGGTTTAATCAGGAATTCTGTTTATTCCGTGGCCACGATAATAACACAGAATTGGTTGGGTAAATTGTGAGCACAGGTAACGCGATCTTTGGCAAATAGTTTAGACTTGAAAATCATACAGCACAAGACACCATTCTTTATAAATGAAACAAGGTTTATTTGCTATTCTACTAACCTAGGATACATGAACTAAACTAAATAACACTAAACAAAATACGTACATACATACACGTTGCAGGCAATTAAGTGTTGCGATTTGAAGACAGTTAGAATATAGCACTATTTTTCAGCGAACAGTAAGACATGAAGATAGTTGTTACTTGCTTTTAAGCTGATATGACCGCAGATCTTTTTGTTTCCTTCGGATGGTTGAAGGAATCCCGGTGGCTGATTGGCTACTGCAGTTGCGTGATGTCACGGGGGGAAGCCTTTCATTGGTAGGTTGGCTTCTCTGTGACGTGGTGACGCTCTTAGCAAGTTTCTGACGCAACGAATTAGTTCTGAAAGTCTCTTTGGTCAGAACTTTGACGGCATGTGTGGATCCTTGCCAGATGGTACATGGCTGAGGGCGCTTAACAGCGCGAGAGTGAGCCGAAGCCAAAGTCTTTGCAAGTCAGGTGAGCGAGCAGCGAGATGGGGGTCCGTTTTTAGCCGGCGGATTTCGGTTCCTCCCACTTGGAGCCCCGCCCCGCATGGCTTCTTTCGTGCATCCATTATCTAATACTCAAACCGTCATGTGGAAAAACACCTCTAAAAGTTTGGTTAAGACTTATATACTGTAATGATTCACTGCTAGCACTGGGATCCATTTGCAGCTTGTTTATTGAACTGGTAAATATCCACTGACAATTCAAAACACAGCACGAGCAGTATAGGGGCACAGACAGAATCAGAATGGTCAAACAGTTCCAAGATTGGGGCAGGCGGCATACAGGTGTGGTCATAATCATGCAAGAGTCAGGGCAGGCAGCAATCCAAGAGAGAGAGGTCGATATCCAAAGCGGTGGTCAGAAAGGCAGGCGGCTATCTATCAGAAGACGTTAAGCTAAACTAGGTCAAACACAGGGTAGTCAGAAATAATCAAAAAACGCTTGGAAATGTTCACCGGAGCAAAACAAGACTTCGCAGTGAGGCACTGCAAGCTAACTGCTTAAATAGTCCAGGTAATGAGCCGCAGGTGGTGCAGCAGTGATCAGCCACAGGTACGAGGGGGGAGATGGGAAGTGTAGTGAAAACTAATACTCAGGAGACGGTTCCCTCTGATGACCCGAAGAGGGAGCCAGAGGGACGCTCTCTGCAACATATACAGTGTTATCACATGCTTACCGTTTATAATATCGCCATGTCAGTTGCACCACTGATTAGTAATTATTGTGACCATTCGTATGAAACTAAACACTGGTGATCGGTTTAACAAGGAAAAGTTATACGGCAAAGACTAAAAATCATCGGTTCCAATAACACAGCAAGCTTATACAAGACATAAAATACAACCTTAATATGTATTGTAAAAGACCTTGGGGGAAGGTAGAATGCACACACATCTGAACATAATGGCGAGTACATCCCTGAGTTCCGATTTCCTGCCATAAAACCTCCTTATCTCAAGAGACTTTGTTAAAACATTAAGTCTTTACTATCAATTTTATCCATGTAACACATCCTTGCTGAATAAAGTTTCTTTAACTTTCTTTAAACTCTTTTAAAGTATCTTTAAAAAGAAAGAAAAAAATTCTCTCCCCAAACTTTTCAATAGTATATATTGTAACACAAAATCTCTATTTTGAATAAACAGGTCTTTTTAACTTTTTATTTTGTAAAAAAAATATCACAGGTCCCAAACAATATTAAGCAGTACAACTGTTTCCAACATTGATAATAAATCAGCATATTAGAATGATTTCTGAAGATCATGTGACACTGAAGACTGGAGTAATGATGCTGAAAATTCAGCTTTGCTTCACAGGAATGAATTATATTTAAAAGTATATCAAAATAGAAAACATTTATTTTAAATTGCAATAATATTTCACAATATTATTTTGTGGAATAATATTCAGTTTTTCTTTTTAGCAAATAGATAGGCTACAGCCCTGATGAGCATAAGACACTTCTTTAAAAAAAACTTTATTGATCCCAAACTTTTGAACTGCAGTGTATTATACTGTAAAACATGCTTTCTCAGGTAACCTAAAATGTACATGATTTAGTTACATCAAGGGTCAAATCAAATATGAATAGCACATTAAAGTTAAAAGTTCCACACTTTTGTTGTGTGTGCGCTGTACAGATCTGGTATAAAGAATGTTTTTGCTCAGGTGCCCGAGATGTCCGCCCAATAGAGAAAAGATTTGCTCAGCAAGAAAAAAAACATTAGAGGGAACATTGCCTATAAATAGTAAAATAAAACTCTTTCCTTGATATTTGTGTATTGAAAATGTTTTTGATTGACATTTATGGGCTTTTTTTTTATTTGGGCTAGTTAAACTAATTTCGGACTACTAAAATCTGAAGAGTACCAGCCCGAAGGGCTACCAGGGATTTTGAAATTTTGCAAGCCCTGAGTGATCATTATCCTATAGCAGTTGAAGTAAATTTAAGTATAGAGGAATGTTATACAGGAGGAGTAGATACATTTTTTTGAAAATGCAGATTGGGAGGCATTTAGGAGTATTAGTGAACAAGAAATGGAAAATATTTAAGTTAAAGGAGGGGTTGATAAGGTTAATAATGATATTTGTAATGCAATATTGTTAGCAGCAAGTCAGACTATTCCAAAGAAGGGAGGTAAGAAAAAGAAGAAGATTGTACCATGGTGGACAAAAGAATGTGATAAAGTAATTAAATATCGAAATAAAGCTTTTAAAATGTTAAAGAATCATAGTTTTCAGAATTTTATTGAATATAAAAGGAAGCAAGCAAATGTAAGGAGAATCCTTAAAAATACAAAAAAAGAATTTTGGAGGAAGTTTTGTAACAGTGGGAAGGGAAACAGAAATCGGTCAAGTATGGGGAATGATAAAAAGAATGAATGGGATAAAAAGAGAATTTGGGTATCCAATATTAAGGGATGGAGATACAACAGCTGTTAAAGAAGAAGAGAAAGCAGAAATGCTTTGTTAAAATACATAAATCAGACAATATTAGTTAGGAGGGAAAAAGAGGAAGGGAAAGGACGTTGGAGCAGTATAAAGAGCTAATACAGAGTGAGGAATACTATAATGACCAAATAAATATAACATTTACGAAGACAGAATTAAATCGATCTCTTAGAAAAACCAAGAAATCAGCTCCAGGTATGGATCAGATTTGTTATTTAATGATAAACCATCTCAGTGAATTATCTAAGGATGTTTTATTAAAAATGTACAATAAAATTTTGGAGGAAGGAAAATTACCACAAAGTTGGAAGGAGGCAGTTATAGTTCCAATACGTAAACCTGGGAAAGATTGTACAAATCCAGGAAATTATAGACCTATTGCTTTGACATCTAATGTTGGTAAAATAATGGAAAAAATGGTGAATGAAAGGTTAATGTATCGTGTGGAAAATAATAAATTTTTCTCCAAATATCAGAGTGGTTTTAGGAGAGGGAGAAATACAATGGATCCGGCTGTGTGTTTAGAACATGAAATAAGAAAAGCACAAATAAATAGAGAGAATGTAGTGGCTGTCTTCTTTGACATAGAGAAAGCATACGACATGATGTGGAGAAAAGGGTTGTTAATCAAATGATGTTAGGTATTAAAGTTAGGTATTAAAGGTCAAATGTATAGATGGATCAAAAAAAATTATCAGGGAGAGCAATAAAAGTGAGAATAGGAAACAGTTATTCAGAATAGTTTGTGATCGAAAATGGAACTCCACAAGGAAGTATAGTGAGCCCTTTATTGTTTTCTATAATGATAAATGATGTAATTTAAGATTTGGATAATGGGCTGGGGTTATCACTCTTTGCTGATGATGGGGCAATCTGGAAAAAGGGAAGGAATATTGGTTTTATTGTTAAAAAATTACAGGAGACTATTGCAATATTTGAAGAATGGTCATATAAATGGGGTTTTAAATTCTCAGTTGACAAAACAAAGATAATGTTTTTTACAAGGAAAAAATTGGAAGTGAGGTAAAACTAAAATTATATAATCAAGAACTGGAAAGAGTGAAACATTTTAAGTTTTTAGGGATATGGTTTGATGAAAGAGTTACATGGGCGGTGCATATTCAGAATATAGTGAATAAATGTAAGAAAATAATAAATACAATGAGGTGTTTAGTTGGTAGTGAATGGGGGGCAGATAGGATGGCATTAAAGGCCATGTATAGTGGATTGGTTAGATCCGTGTTAGATTATGGATGCGTGGTGTATGTGTCACGCACAAAAGGATCAAGAGGCAGACGGCAAGTCAAAACATAGAATATTTATTCTTCAATATAATTCTTCAATATACGAACTCAGGCAGTCTGTGTTCGCTAGCCAGAAAAGGCATTCACAGAAATTGGATAAAACAAAAACAAAACTGGAACCCAGTAGCTGACTTGACTTGAACGAGGGGATGTGCAGTCCCGGCCGGAGTTGCGAGCCGCAACTTCCACAGAAGGCAGTACAGTCCGGAGGGCTGTGCCCGAAGGCAAATGGACCACAGGCAGCCGACAACTGGGATACTGTGCAGAGATACGTCAGACACACGACAGGACTAGACAAAACAGTCCTAGACAAAACACAGAGTTCAGGCAGAAGAGCAAAAGAGAGTTGGCAGAATGGCTGCAAAGCATAATAATCGGACAAAGTAGTCAAGTAACACACAGGTAGAAATAGAGGAACAAATCAGCATTAAAAGGAAACAGGTGCCGTCCCAATAACTGTAACTAGTAAATAACTGGGTAGTCTAAGGCGCACCGCCATCGGATTAAGGACCTTGACAATAGAGAAAGGGCCAATAAATTTGGGTGCCAACTTACGCGACGGCGACCGAAGGGGAAGGTTACGAGTGGACAACCACACTCTCTGGTCACAAATATATCTAGGGGCTTTAGAACGGTGGCGATTGCCGGCCCGACAGATGCGTTCTCTAGATTTACATAATGTCCTCCGTACCCTCTTCCAGGTAAGCTGGCAGCGCTTAATAAGGGCTTGGACAGAGGGGACGGAGCTCTCCGATTCTTGCGCGGAGAATAAAGGCGGCTGGTAACCTAGACAACAGTGAAACGGAGATATCCCGGTGGATGACGACGGCAGCGAATTATAGGCGTATTCGGCCCAACCCAGCTGCTCACACCAGGATGAGGGGTTGTGTGCAGCCAGAGTACGGAGCAAACGACCGAGGATCTGATTTACGCGTTCGGCTTGTCCATTAGTCTGTGGGTGGAATCCTGACGACAGACTAACTGTAGCTCCGATCTGTCGACAGAATTCCCTCCACAACTGAGAGACAAATTGAGGACCTCTATCCGAGACAATGTCAGTGGGTAGCCCGTGAACCCTAAACACGTGATTGAAAACGGCTAGGGCCGTCTCCTTAGACGCAGGGAGCTTAGGGAGAGGGATAAAACGGGCTGTTTTAGAGAAGCGATCAACGACTGTAAGCACTACCGAATTACCGGCAGAGGGAGGCAAACCTGTAACGAAATCCAAAGCGATGTGCGACCAAGGACGAGATGGAATAGGGAGAGGGCGGAGCAACCCAGCGGGAGGGGAATTACTAGACTTGGACTGGGCGCAGACAAGAGATAACGAAACGGCGAACGTCAAGGGCCAAGGCCGGCCACCAGAACCGCTGGCGGACGGTGGCCAAAGTACCCCTAATACCAGGGTGTGCAACGAGCTTCGACGCATGACTCCAGCGGAGAACCGCGGAACGAACAGACCTAGGGACAAATAATTTTCCAGCAGGACACTCACGAGGAACAGTTACACGAGCGAGAGCTCTCTTAACCTGCCGTTCGATTCCCCAGACCAAGCTCCCCATTACAAGACCCTCGGGCAAAATAGTCTCTGTAACAGAGTCGTCTTCAGACGAATCGAACTGCCGAGAAAGCGCATCAGGCTTAGTATTCTTTGAGCCGGGTCTGTAAGAGATAGTAAAATCGATCCGCTCAAAGAATAAAGCCCATCGTGCCCGTCTGGCATTGAGCCTCTTAGCCGAACGAATGTACGTCAAATTTCGGTGATCAGTCCAAACAATGAATGGCTGAGCTGCCCCCTCCAGCCAGTGACGCCACTCGCCCAAAGCCAATCGAATGGCCAAGAATTCACGGTTACCCACATCATATTTGCGTTCAGCCGGTGAGAGGCGATGGGAGAAAAAGGCGCACGGGTGAACTCGGTCATCTTGTGATGAGAGCTGTGAAAGCACAGCTCCCACTCCAATGCTTGACGCGTCTACCTCGACAATAAACTGTCCTGTCGTGTCAGGGGTTATCAGGATAGGTGCGGAAGAAAATAATCCTTTAAGGCGATCGAATGCCTCTTGGGCCGCGTTGGACCATGCGTAAAGTGACTTGGTCAATGTGAGGGCCATAAGAGGGGCGGCCACCTGACTGAAATTATGGATAAAACGACGATAAAAATTAGCAAACCCCAAAAATCTTTGGAGAGCTGTACGAGAGTCGGGAACAGGCCAATCCATAACAGCGCGCACTTTGGCTGGATCCATACCGATGCCCTCGGTGGACACGACCGAACCCAAAAACGAAACCGAACTGGCGTGAAAGACGCATTTCTCTGCCTTAACAAAAAGATGATTCTCTAACAGGCGTTGTAGCACCCGGCGCACGTGCAGGGTGTGTACCTGGAGAGAATTGGAAAAAATTTCAATATCGTCCAGGTAGACAAAAATGAAAATATTGAGCATGTCCCTCAAGACATCGTTAATCAATGCTTGAAAAACAGCTGGAGCGTTGACGAGCCCGAACGGAAGTACCCGGTATTCAAAGTGACCTAAGGGAGTGTTGAACCCAGTCTTCCACTCATCTCCCTCCTTGATGCGCACTAAGTGATACGCATTGCGGAGATCCAATTTCGTGAAAATCTTTGCTCCCTGCAGGATTTCGAAGGCAGATGACATGAGAGGTAGCGGGTACCGGTTCTTAATAGTCATCTCGTAAAGCCCACGATAATCAATGCAGGGACGCAAAGAGCCATCTTTCTTTTCCCCGAAAAAGAACCCTGCCCCGGCGGGAGAGGTGGAAGGAACAATGGTACCGGCGGCCAGGGAGTCGGCAAGGTATCTCTCGAGCGCTTCACGTTCGGGAGCGGACAAGGAATAAAGTCTACCACGAGGGGGCGTGCTACCCGGGACCAGGTCAATGCTGCAGTCATACGGTCGATGGGGAGGAAGAGAAGCGGCCCTTGACCGACTGAACACCGCTCGCAGATCGTGGTACTCCTCCGGAACACCTGACAAATCACCGGGCTCCTCCTGAAAGACAGGAACAGAAGACACAACAGGCATAGCCGAGATAAGACACTTAACGTGACAAGACAATCCCCAAGACAAAATTGTCCCATCTACCCAGTTAAACTGAGGGTTATGTTGAGTTAACCAGGGATGCCCCAAAATGATGGGCGAGAGGGAGGAGCTAAAAATAAAAAAGGAAATAGTCTCTTGGTGGTTGCCAGAAATGGTGTGGCTCACTGGAGCTGTGGCACGAAGAATCCTGGAAAGGATGCGACCATCCAGAGCATAGATGGTTATAGGGTCGTTTAACTCCTGAACAGGTATGCCGTGATCAAGTGCCCACCTCTCATCCATAAAGTTCCCTTCGGCCCCCGAGTCAACCAGAGCTGCGCAGGAAAAGGTAGAGCCACCCCAGCGCAGGAGGGCAGTGAGGGAGGTACGAGCCTTGTGAGATGGGGAAAAGGTAGTCAGTAGGTAGTACTCCCCGGTCTACTGGCGAGCCCTCTCTTTTACTGGACACCTTGTGGCGAAATGTCCCTGTGTGCCACAATACATGCAGAGCCCCCTGTGATGCGACGCTGACGCTCAGCAGTGGAGATGCGAAGACCCCCCAGTTCCCTGGGATCTGGAACAGGCGAAACCACTGCAGGGGGGCGAGACAATAGGGGGAACTGTCCTTGGCTCGGAAGTGGAGTAGCGTGCGCGACGGCGCAACTCATAACGCTTGGCCAGCTCGACCAGTTGGTCCAAACCGGTGGGCGGATCACAAGAGAGAATCTCCTCCTTGATATCCCCTGAGAGACCCTCCAGAAAACGCGCAGAGAGAGCCTGCTCGTTCCATTCGCAGGTGGCAGCTAAGGTGCGGAATTCTATGGCGTAATCTGTGGCTGATCGCCTCCCCTGGCGAAGTGTCACCATCTGTCGAGAAGCCTCATGTCCATAAACGGAGCGGTCAAAGATCTTTACCATCTCCTCTTTAAAGGTAGAAAACAGTTCACAGCAGCCGGCCTCAGACCCCCACACAGCCGCTCCCCAGTCGCGGGCCCGTCCAGTCAGGAGAGAAAGTACAAAAGCTATCTTGGAGCTGTCCTCGGCATAAGTCGTGGGTTGGAGGGAAAAAATCACCTCACACTGTGTCAAAAAATCTCGGCATTCAGTAGGCTGTCCAGAGTAACAAGGTGGATTATTGATACGTGGTTCAGGTAGATAACGAGGCTGCGGAGAGGATAGGGTGGAATGCAGACTCTGTAACTGACCGGTTAGCTCCATAACCTGGGCGGACAGGATCTCCACGGCGTGCTTGCCGGCAACGAGCTCCACCTCATGTCGGCCCAGCATCACGCCCTGCATTCTTACTGCAAAGTAAATGGGAGTCTCCTTCTCCGGGTCCATGTTGTGGGTCTGATTATTCCGTCACGCACAAAAGGATCCAGAGGCAGACGGCAAGTCAAAACATAGAATATTTATTCTTCAATATAATTCTTCAATATACGAACTCAGGCAGTCTGTGTTTGCTAGCCAGAAAAGGCATTCACAGAACTGGGATAAAACAAAAACAAAACTGGAACCCAGTAGCTGACTTGACTTGAGCGAGGGGATGTGTGGTCCCGGCCGGAGTTGCGAGCAGCAACTTCCACAGAAGGCAGTACAGTCCGGAGGGCTACGCCCGAAGGCAAATGGACCACAGGCAGCCGACAACTGGGATATGGGGTCTTGTTTTTCTTTCTCTGAGTAATGCCCATCAAAGTCCTTCAGCAATTTACAAAACGTGGAGAATAGATTTTCCTTTAGGTTTATCTCAATCAGCTCATCACTTTCCATGTCTTGGATTCGTTTAATTTCATAATCCTCTCTTAGTTGCCGCATGATTTCTACAGACTGACCTTGGTAAGCGGGTGCGAGATAATCACAGTTCAAAACCATCTGGACCATCCCAGGATTGCCTTTTCGCGATGTACGACCAAATATTTGTTTCTCCACTCTTCGGTTGTGTGGGAAGTGAGTAAGAAGAACGAAAAGACCACCACACTTATTCACACTTACATCAACCTTTATGTCTGTCCCCCGTCCTCCCAGATTTGTAGCAATGATGATTCTGCCTGTGCAGAACTTCTCTCTTTCAATGTTGTGCTTCTCACTGATAGTGTACAGAGTAATCTGTTCTGCCTTTATTCTGCCTTCATCTTGTATTTTCTTATGTAGTTCATCTGCTGTATTAACGTCTTCACAAATTACCAAGACAACTTGTCCTCTCTTTGCTACTTTCCATGAAGTTTCACAAATAGTTTGGATCCATTGGTGATTCCCACCTTTCACCTGGATGACTGGAAGCTCCACCACCCTTTTATGGCGATGTGCAGGTACAATGTAGCTTGTTGCTTTGTAAAGTTTTGCCAGAAAGTCCTGATCTGCTTTACCTCCTAATGTACCAGAAACACCAAATATACCTCTCCCGCTGAGGTACCTTTTAAAATAATGGAAATTTGACATGTAATTTGTCACATTGGATATCGGTGAAATGGCAAGTTGGTGCTTAAACTCTAAAAATTGCTGCAGACCATTACCCCACTTCTTGTTTTTCTCCAGCACACCGCTCGCTTTGAAGTCCACTGGAATTACTGCATTATACTTTTCTCGGTCATGACTCTTGGCAACTTCTCTTTCAGCAGCCGGTGAGGTGTCAATCATGTATTCTCTGCCTCGCGTCATCTCAACAGCCTTTAGTGCATTCTCGACAAACACTGGTAACTGATTCTCAACGTAGCTTTTCAAAAAAACAGGGATGATAATGAAGTTGTTGGATTCTTTGGCAGTCTGGGGGTTATCCGAGTACTTGATGGATGACTTTATTGTGCTTACAGTTGCATCGATGAGTGATTTCTCAGACATGATTTCACATGCCAGTCCTCCTTCCAGCAGCAACATTTCAACTTTAAGTTCACCTTGTTTTTCCTGAACTTCAAAACATTTGGCTTTCTTGTTCTCTAAGGAATAGCACTTAAACACTACACTGTTTTCCAAGACTTCCTCAAATATACCCAATAGATCGTACTGTTGTGAAACTCCAAGTTTTTTCATGACTTCAGATAATGCTTTAGACATTCTGTCCTCATTCCCAACACCTTCATTTTCTTTCTTACTCTCAGCTTGATGTATCATTTCAATATCTTCGTGGGTGTAGAATCCCAAAGTCACTCCGGGCAACAAGATCTCATTTGCTCAAGTTCTCAGATGTTTCCAGTCCCATAAAGGCTGCTGTTGTGGCTTTATGAAAGTATTGCATACTTGTCGCCCATTTTACCTCTCCTGTTTCAAGCATTTCAATTGGTTGGCAACTAGATATCATGGCCCATATGTTGGAAAGCACTTGCTCCACATGCCTAAATCCACTAGATTCATGGGACAAGAATGTTACTTGGACTCCATTGTCCAAGGTCATATAGTCCACTTCATCCACTATTACAAGCTCAAACAGCCTTGTATCGCGAGTAGTCCTCTTCTCAAATTCCTGTTTAAGTGTGTCTGCTGCAAAGGCTCCCACTGTGCCATATACTATTTGTTGCCTGTAAGCATATTTAAGACATTCCTCTTGTTCTTCTGGTGAATAGGCACTTGAGTAATGTGGGGGTACTACAGATGAGGTGACACCAAACATTTCAAAAAACCTTTTCCACTCTTCTTGGTCTCGTCGGGCGAGAACTGGAGAGCTTGTCACAATGTCCACTTTTGTTCCACGAATGGCCAGAATTGTTGCAAACATGGCTAAGATACAGGACTTGCCCTCACCTGTGCCAATTTCTAGAAGACATCCCTTATTTTCTGTCACCTGTGCCAGGAGGAGTAAAAGCAATGATGCTAGTTGTGTAAGTCTAGGAAAATAGCCTTCAATTTTCACATTGTCTTTTGTGATGATTGTTGAGCAGTCTTGCACTGCTATTGACATCCCAATTAATACGTCTTTCAAAAGGTTTACATCTAGGTTCGTAAAATTAAGAGATCTTATCTTTTCTTTCAATTCATCAATTTGTTCCTTGGTAAGGTCCACCAATTGATATTTTGGGAGTTCTGACTCCATGTATCTGAGCACATCCTTCAGCGGCACCAAGACTTTCTCTGGGCAGTTTGCTTCACGAAGTTCCTTTACAATTGTATCAGCATCTTTTTCCTTGTCGTTTTTTATTTGTTCTTGAAGAAAGTTTAAAGGGTTTTCATTGGTAAGAGCAGAGAGAATGAGGATGCAGTCCAGGTGGTAGGTTTGCGCTGTGTGGAGAACTGAATAGAGTTGATGGCATTTGAGAGCTGGACTTCTGCAAAGTAAGAGCATTATTTCTGTTGGTGTCCAGATTCTGTTGAACAACATTTGACCCAAAATGTCCCTACTTTGTGGTGAAAGCTCCGAGATTGTGTCAAGCACATTTAATAAAATGCGTTCGGCCAAAGTTGGACTTGTGAAATGAAGCTGCTCCAACAAACCCAAGAAAAGGTGGTACTTCTTCTCCCAACCAATCGGCTGATCTTCATCATCTTTAGCATCTTCAGTGCTACTGTGCATAATGAACTGTACAGATGCCTCAAGAACTGTGAGCTTCTCTGTAAGAGACAGTTCATTATATCTTACAGCACGATCAAAGGTAAACTGAGACCATACTGAAAGGTTGTTTTCTCTACAATATTGAACTGCAAGTTCATTCTGGAGTATCTTAACCCTAATGGGACGGCTGTATCGCCGGCGATACCAACTCGTTTTTTTTAAGACCAGTGCAAAAGACATTAAAAATACTCCGTCGATTTTGGTCGTACAGATAAGTGTTATACATCAATTGAAACTTTGAAGTGTCTATTTTTTTTGTGTACACTCACGAATACAACAAAACTTTGTGGTTTTGGAAAAAAAAAAGAAAACAAACAGGATGCGCTCTCTGTCTTCTCCATCTCCGCGAGCTGCTCTTCAAAATACGTCACTAAAATGAACTGTAACTCAGCGAAAACTCAACACACGGACATGAGAGTTATATCTATAGAAAGCTGGAAGTGTCTAGTTTCAAATGAAACAAACATTCTGTGATGAAGTAATCCGTATGAAACCAACACGATGTTCAGTCTGTCCCATCTAACTCATTATTTCTAATGCGATCCCGCCCCCTCGCGTTCATATGTAAATAGCCACGTGCTTGTGGAGACGCCCAAAAACAAACAAAGCCAGATGTTCCTCGCGCTAACATTACTGTTCATTTCTGGAAGAAGACATGCTGAATAAAAACTGGATTTGCCTCCAAATAAGAGCAAGAGTTCATCCAGAAGAGAAGAGCGATCTGGTGAGTAAGTAATGTTTCTTTTTTTGCATTAGTTAACGTGTTATTGTGACTCAAACTTTAATGCAAGTTTATTTTTTTCCCAAACGACAACATGATGAATGCTACAATGTTTAGAAAGATGTTTAATGTTCACAAATGGATTGAATAGCGTGCTAAACGATAATAATTAGTTTCTCAGATATAAAATATCCTTTTTTATAGTACAAAGTACATCTTTTGTAGTACAAAGCCATACATACTAGGCTATATGACTACAAAATCATAGTTGGTTTTTTCTAAACAATAATAATTAGTTTCTCAGATATAAAAGGTATTTTTTTGTTTACGATAGTACAAAGCATGCATGAGTCTATAAAACATATATATAAAAAGATGCTCCTGATATTAAATGTTTGTTTTTTTTGGTTTGTATTTTATTGAATCAGATACCTGCACCACAGATGATGAATCCTGACGTCTCTTCAAACTGTTTTTGTGCTGTACCAACATCAAATGTCCAACTACACTGATATTATATGGTAAAACAAGCTCCTTGACCACTGATTATGTTTTTTTCTTATTGAATCCATGGAAAGTAGCAGAAACACTCAAATAACACACGTAAATATCAGGCATGATTTACTTGTCACTTGTTGAACAGAATCTGTTGCAGGAATGACTCAAAGTCTGTTCACATCTCTGTGGTTAGATCAGTGTGCACAATAATGTGTCTTTGACCTTCATTATGTATGTTTTGATTATACGGTGTTGTAAATAAAATACAAATAATAAAAAAAAAATTTGTTCAATCTCCTCACATTCTCTCTTACTTGCCTCAAAGTCAGTCACACTGATGGGCCATTAGCAGCTTTAGGGGAGGGCCCTTTGTGTCTCAGGTGAGAATCACTTAATATTCAAGGACATCGTCACTCCCTCGCATACAGGCTTTCAATCACAAAACATGTCTTAAAAAATTTTAATCAATCTATTGTTTTCTGTAAATGAGTAAGCAGAATGATTCTCACTTAATTGTGAAGTAAATATTCTAGCCGACAAGACTGATTACACAAAAGTCTTATTCAGGACTATTTAGTGTGGGTTTTATGGCCTTATTTCAGCTACATTTTTTTTCCCAAAACTTACTAACCACGCATAATATTTTTTTTCTAAAAAAATACAAACATGTACATCCATCTTGGTCACATAATATTGTAGCAAAGTTTGTGCTGAATACAAAAACAAATACATGTTGGTCATTAGTATGTTATAAGTAGCTGAAATAAGCACAAATATCAGGACATGTCAAAACCTCTCAAGGGCCCCAAAATCACCTCAGACCCCAGAGGGTTAATCCTGTTCCAAATCTGGTGCTGCTGTATCTCTTTATCTTCTGTGATCTGGTACTTTAATAAAAGGTCTTTGAAATTTTTCTTCGAGTTTTCTTTGTCTTCATTTATAAGTTCCATTTGCATGTTTATTGCTGGTCTGGAGAGTTCATGCAGTTTTACTCCAAAGTATATTAAAAAATAGTGATGATGCATTTCACAATCACAATGTGTACATCATTGTTTGAGGAATAAAGAGTAGATCATTTTGAGACCAAGAAAGAAACATCTAGAAGATATTAAAGCAGAGATACATTCATACACCTGAATATAAGCATTTAGGCCCGGATTCACAGACAGGGCTTAGACTAAGCCAGGATTAGGCCACAGTTCAATTAGGACTTTTAAGTAATTTTTTATAAACATGCTTAGGAAAAAACATTACTGGTGTGCATCTTGAGACAAAACAAAGGCATTGATATATTTCCTCCGCAAACTAAGAAGAGCCAGAGACCCGGCCCCCATCATGTGCACCTTCTACAGAGGTACCATCGAGAGCATTCTGACTAGCTGCATCACTGTGTGGTATCGCGCCTGCAACGCGTCCTGCCGCAAGTCCCTTCAACGGATAGTGAGAGCAGCTGAGAAGATCGTTGGTGTCTCTCTCCCCTCCCTCCAGGACATTTACAACACCCGTCTCACCCGCAAAGTCCTCAGCATTGCAGGTGATCCCACCAAAGCATCAAAAGTCACAAACCCAAGCCAATCAGTGCTCAAAACTTTCTTCTTGAGACGGACATGCTCCAAGACTCTCCTCTTGAGTTTGACTTTCCGGCAGTTTTTATCTTCAAGTAACTTTGTCGACTCGCTGTGGACTTTCCTATCTCCAGAAGAACCAGAGGAAAGCCTCCAGCTCGCTCCTAATGAACTCATCAAGAACCTCTGTTTTATACCGCATCAGGACTCATGTTGCAGCAACAAAGCCAATGCAAGTAACCGTTTACAACTATTTAGATAGTGTCTAAGTTTGTGCCCTTTTTAAGGTGAATTTTGATTCTCTGATGATTCTCATTAGGTTGTGGTTAATTGATGTTAAATACTGCCATACTTTTGTTCTTCTCTCTTTTTTTCCTTGCTTTCCTTTATTCTTCTCTCTTTTTTCCTTACTTTCCTTTATTCTGTATATTTGTGTTTTGCTTAATTTAGTTGTATGTTAGCTATAGCTTCATTTTATTAAAGTGCCCCTATTATGGATTTTTTTAAATTACCTTTTTTGCAGTGTGTAACACAGCTAAGTGAATGAAAACATCCTGCAAAGTTTTAAATCTGAAATTGCACCGTGTATAAAGTTATTGTCTCTCAAATGGAAGAGCGACTCTGAGTCATTGAAACAAGTGTTTTTTTTTTTTTAAGTTATATTTTTGGGCTTTTATGCCTTTAATGGACAGGACAGTAGAGAGATGACAGAAAAGCATTAGGATGAGAGAGGGGAAGTGGGATCAGCAAAGGATGTCGAGACGGCAATCGAGCTTGGGTCGCTGTGAGCACAACTGCGCTATATGTCAGCGCACTAACCACGAGGCTATCGGCGCCGACAAAACGAGTTGTTTTTTTAAAACGAATCCCAAGCCATTTCATGTTGACATCAACATGAAACATTAACATATTGCCCTTCCACTTGTTTTTTTTTTCTGCGCTGGTCTGAATAAAAATGCAAATTCATTCTTTGCCACTAGATGCCGCTTTTGGAGCGGTAAAAATAGCAGTTTCCCCGGTAACACTGTACACAAAGCAGCACTGTGCTCACAAACACTGCTTTATCAGGCGTTACAGTGGAGATGAAATGAAAATGAGACCAATCGGACCAATCCCCGCAGATAAGCATCACGCAAAGGAGGGGTTTGGAAAAATGAATCGTTGAGCGAATTGTTTGGGAGTCGTTGAGCAAGTACGGTAAAAATAAATGTATGTAATAAGACAATGAAAGTGTTTGCATGTCAACCTGTTGTTGGGGACTCCCAAAAGCAAAATATGAACCTTTCATAACCCATAATAGGGGCACTTTAAATCCCATATATTCACAATTGATTGTCTCCGTGTCCTTCTCACGATACAAAGTCACTGAATGTTGCTTCTTGCTACATGCTAAACTACTGCTAGGACTGCATAAAGTAGGAAAGCTATTCTTCCTTAGCCAGGAAAATAATATTTTCTTAGAATTGATAAATTAATATATTGTCTGCTTGGTGGACGGACAGATCAAAATAATTGTAATATTGATTCTGCTACAGTTCATTTTAAGATCTAATCTAAATAATTATTACTAACTATAACCAGTTATAATTAATTAAAAATATTTCCTCTTTGAGATAATTTGCTACATGGTGCTAAAATCGATCCCTGGGGTAACAAAACAAATAAACAAATTATTGACTGAGTATCTGCTCTCTCTGTCATCCCTGATGTAATCAGCCTGGTTTCCTTTACATTAGCACTGTTTTGGACTGATTGTTTGAATGTATTTGCTTACTGCAGAGGTAGACAATTTTGTTCCTAGAGAGCCGCAGTCCTGCAGAGTTCAGCTTCAACCCTAATCAAACACACCTGAACAAGCTGATCAATAACCAGGTTTCCATCCAAGGATTTATTTTCGAAAAAATATTTAGCGCTTTAAAATATTTACTATATAGCTGATGGAAATGCCAATTATAGATTAAATTTCTCGTGTCGACAATCTTTTTCCGTTTAACTTTAGCACATAAATTCCATGTTGATATTTCAAATGTCGCAAAAATTAGTTTGGAAACACTTTTTGTCGAGAAAAGGGGCTTTAACGCAAATAAATGTGGTGTCACATGACAGAATTGACCTATCGGTAAGCTCCGCCCCCCTTAGTTACTGTTGCTCCCTCGGACAAACAAACGGAGTTGCTCACTGCCTTAAGCCTCTGTTATACTTTCCACGTCCACGAGTCCGCTATGGTATGCATGACGTAAAAATCGTCATCGAAGGGTGTGTGTGGACATCCGCGTGCCTCCCATTTTTTGTGACCATGCGTCAGTAGGCTGTGTGAAGACGCTCGTTGCTACCTGCACTTCTACAATCCGTCGATAAAACAATATAAAGACAGCCAGATGTGCAATAACTCTGGGCAATTGTTTGTTCACATGTTTGTTTACTATTCAAGCCAATCTTCTGTGCATGAATGGAACACGTCCGCAGAGTGGACCACCAGCGCATGCTTTTGGTAGTATAAATACATGTAGTCCGCGTCCGCGCTGTCTGTGTATGCGTCCGGATTGCACACGCGGAAAGTATAACACAGGCTTTACAATGACAGCTGCAATGTGAAAACCTTGTCCCACAATGTTTTTGCACAATTTTGGATACAGAAGGCCACCAAATGGGAATTAAATATTCCATGGAGGGATTTATAAAATATTTAAAAATAAATATGGTGGGTAACTCGAAGCAAGGGTTTACAGATCACAATGCACAATAAGTCTCATATTATGGTCGGTCATCATGATCGTGGATGACAACATGCAGGATCAACACTGTTCATGTATCTCAGGGTATGATTAAATTAATGTACATTTAACCCGTTTAATATGGAGAAGCACTGAAATGTAGACCTTCGTTTATGTGTTTTTGACCTTCACTGTACAAGACGCGAGAACAGTCCACTATTTAGGTTTGTATGTTAGCATGGATTCACTAACTTTAATGTTAGCTAGTTTTAGCCAGAGATATCTTGCTAAAGCACAAGATAACATTAACGTGCTCGAGCAGATGAAAACTGTAACTTAATGAGTGTATGACAACCAGAAAATGAATGTTTTTGTCTTCATTTGTATTGGGGTTGAATACTTAGGGACATTTTGCTCTGTTTTGTTTGGATTCAGGAAATGTAATAAAATAAATTATATTGTCCATCCTCTCAGGATACCTGGAATCAGAGTTACAAGTACCCCAGGCACATCGTTTTTACATTTTTGAAGTTCCGCTCCCCATGCAACTGATACTCGACTGCCATTGGCTAGTCTGCGTTCGAGGGGAGGGGCTTACCGATAGGTCAGTTAGCCTAGAGGCAGTGTCCGTGATATTATGCCAAGCACATTTAGTTTACATTTACATGGATATTGGAACGCGAAGTACAAAAGTTTAAATTAATTCGTTTTGGCTTGTTAGCTTCTTATATTTTTATTCTTGTTTCCTACTGAGTTCTTTCTTTTAAATTTAAAGGATTTGTTGTGGAGAGAGGGGAAATAAAATAGTATGTTTTTTCAATATGTTTGGCTGACTTTATTTTATTACGACAATGAACAGGCTGCGTTGTCGAGTCAGTAGGCTATGCTTAACTGCGCGTGTGAGGCGCCGGCACGATCACTTGATTTTTTATTGATTTTTTCTTATAAAAGGAGAAACAACTTACAATAGCCTAGGCTACTCCTTCATTTGTGGTCAAATAAGAGTAAGATATTATTCAAAACTATTCAAAATATTTATTTTATTTGTGTACATTCACAATAAAAACAAAACATTGTGTTTTTGTTTTGTGAAGGAAACAAACAGGTTTCTCAAGAGCGCATCACAAAAATGAACCGAAATTCTGCATATAGGCTGCTAATTGTTGCAGGTTTTTTTTTTTTCGTTTTGTTAATTCATTAATTATTTATAAAAATATTTTGCATATGGGCTTATTTCTTTTAGCTATATATAATAGCTTGTTTTTCCCCTTTCGCAAAAGCGCTGCAGGTGCGTGACTTGCATGTAAATCCTCACACTCATGTTGTTTATGCTGCTTTTTGCATCTATAACATTAATCCCTGGAAAACAAATTTAGGCCTAGGCATTTTTAATGGGTCACAGCCACCTATCAATTTAAATTTAATTTAATTGTAATTTAACATAATCTTGTCGGTTAACGGTTAATATGGCTTAACGACTGTCGGTTAGGACGAAATATATAATATATAAATATAAAATAACCAAAATGAACATTCCTATTTCCTCTAGACGTTAATCTGAAAAATAATAATAATACAACTGCACCCGTTTATGATTATTGCTTGATTATCAAGTAGCCTATCTATCTAATAGTCTATAACAAAGTAAAAAATAAAAAAAAAACTCATGACGCATAATAAAAATTAATAAAATAAATTTAATAAAAATCATTTTATGTAAGCCTATACAATTTAATAATAGGCTGTTTTGTTTCAAATGGATGAAGAACAGGCTACTAGCCTATAGCCTATAATTTACGCAATAGGATAAATTATGTATGGAAACAGCTCAAGGGCAATTTTTATTTTTTGCGATACACCAAAACTTATGCGACAATTCGTTTTTTTTAGGGATGATGTCATCACGCACACCATTTTATCGGTAAAAGACCAGTTGGATGGAAACAGGCTGTAGACAGCAAATTTCGCAGTTTTTTTAACTCATATTCTCTTTGTCGATAACAAAACAGAGCAAAAACTGGATGGAAACTTGATTACTGTCTTCAGGATTACAAAAGCTATAGACAGGTGAGGTTTTTTTTTTCAGGGTTGAAGCTGAACTTTGATCAAAAATAATGGCAGTGGCTGACAACTTTTGTCAAAAATGCTGGCGGGGAAAGAGTTAAGGATTTTTTTATTAATCGCATGCGGTATGCCTGACGAAAATTATCCATAGTTTTACTACAAATAAAACAAAAAAACATGGTTAGTATAGTTAAACCATGGTAACCGGAAATGAACCATGGTTTTGCTACACATGGAACTGTGGTTGTACAAATGGTAATAATCACTATGCCAAAAAACATAGTGAATGTGTATATATATATATATATATATATATATATATATATCAGGGCTCTCAGGTTTTAGCAAAAGTTTGGAGTGAGATTACTGTTTGTTGAGCTACTCAAATATTTGCAGAAGTGGCCCCTCGACCAAAACGCAATTCTCTCAAGTTTTTGCTATAAGTTCAATTTTATCTATTGTTCATAATTGACCAGCACAAAATAGAAATTATAACAACTGGTAAATCTAATACAAGTCAAATTCATACAAATAAAATAAAAACGTATATATATATATATATATATATATATATATATATATATATATATAAAATCAAAACTAAGTATTATTAAATACTGCTGTTATTTTGTTATTTACATAAATATTATTAATTGAATAATAATATTTAATAAACAACAACAACAGCCATCATAAAAGTTGCTGACGCCCTGGAGCTCACATCTCCGAAAACGTCAAAAAAAAAATCAAATAGACATTATATTTATTAACAAACCGCATATTTGAAGTCTAAACAAGTATATTCTCGTCTAAAAAAACTCTTAAAACTACATTACGTGACACAAATTACAGTGGATTTTGGCACTAGGTGTCGTGGCAGTCCTTGAAAAAAAACATGAAAAAAGACTATTTAAAAAATGTGAGTATAAGGAAGATTGATTATTGCAATGCACTTAAAAAGACAGATTTTAAAAACCAAGATATACTTTTGAATTCTTAAAAAAACTAGATCTTTTGCACCACATATATCCCTAGTCAAGTCAAAATAATTACTATAGCATATTTAAAGGCAACAGACTTGCACCTAAGTGCTGTACAGAAAACGCATTAAGCATATAAAAAATACAAACACATTAAATAGAATACAATCAGAAAACTTTGACAAAATAACCCCAACAAATCTTAATCAAACGCCTGAGAGAACAAATAAGTCTAAAATGGAAGAGAAAACATACTGACACAGCACTAAAAACCCTAATGGACGCTGTTCAGAGAAGCTATGTGAACACAAATAAACCGCAGCAAATGTGACTGAATATGAATACGTGCTGTTATTCTATTCAAAATATCACATGTACCAATTTTTTATTTTGCACTCCTGACATAAATTAATAAATTACTGTCACTACAACAGAGTTTTATCAAAACTTTTATCTTTTTAACGACACACAGTATCTCCAGGTAAAATAAGAGTGTGTTTTAATATGTTGTGAATGTGAAACAACAATAATCTGAGGCCGCTGGTGATCTTTGCATGTTAAGAGGTTAAGAACCGATTTAAAACTGATTAGTGAAGTTTAGTGACATATCAAATGTTACCCCACGATTTCTTACATGTGGATGCAGACTAGCTGCAAGAGAACCTACATTTTTTGTCCCTACAACAAAAAAATATTGGTATCTTCTTAAAGATGATCAAAAATAAAGGGAATATTGAACAAGGAACCATTAAGTATTACTTATGAAAAGGCTAGAAACATTGCAAATATAATAGTAAAAGCCTGTCCTATAAAACAAACATCACAAAATACTCTTATGGCTCAAACTCCATTGAATAGTTTTAAAAGTGGTAATTGTATTAATTGTCAATTAACCAATAATGTTAAGTTTTCTGAAAAGAGCCCTATATTAATTAAAAGGTTTATAACACGCAAGACTAAAAACGTGATTTATATGATGCAATTTCTGTGTTTCCATCTATGTTTAAGAGGGGGAAACTTGTTAACTCACGTTCCAGACGTCTTCTCTCCTCCTCCTGCTGTCTCCGGTTTTCATCTTCTTTAATTTTTCCTGTTTAAAAACAGCATCAAACACCATGGGATTAGAAACAATTTATAGATTACACTTTATCATTTTGTGTTATTTAATTTGCAGAGTCAACAATTACCACTATAACTAAGCACCAGCCATGTGCTGCTGTCACAGCTGTATATTAGAGATGTCTGTTTAATTTGTATTGACTGCATAATTACATAAGACTATATCTGAAAGGCTTTATCTTTCATCTTTAACTCTACTATATATTTTTAATCTCTGACCTTTTATTTATTCTGCTATATATATATATATATATATATATATATATAAATATATATATATATATATACAGTATATACACTGCCCTTCAAAAGTTTGGAAACACCCTAGAAAAGTGGGGTTTTGGACAATATTGGCATGAATCCTTTTTAATTTGTGATAATTTTGCACTGATAGGGGACAACACAAGCTAGAAAACATATTTTATTACATAAACACTGGACACTGGATACATGGAAACTCTCTATAAAATGGGCCAAACAAGTCATTTGATTGGCAAGAGCTATTTGTAAACTATCTGACCTAAGTTGTGTTCTAATTGGTTCATTGTACTCTAAACTTAATTGGCAATCAATTGTTGAAGCTATTAAGGTGTGCTGAGCCAAAAATCTTTTAAAAACCTGGGCCAAGTTTAAACCAGTAACCAGGCATCACAGCTGGCAAAGGGGCATGTCTGACTTTGACATGTATATATATTGCCATTATTATGTAATCAAATTGAAAATTATTATTGCTGGTCTTCAATGATAATGAAAAGAGTTTTTTGCTCCAAAAAAATGATAAGGATTTATGCTGATATTGTCCAAAACCCCACTTTTCTAGGGCGTTTCCAAACTTTTGGAAGGCAGTGTATATTCATATATATTAAATTATATATTTTATGTATTAAAAACTTCTTTGTTTTTATAACAACAAAGGCAAAATTAATTTTTAATGGGATGCCGAACAAGCACATATTGCTGTATGTGCACATACTTTTGGCTGTATAGTGTAGTCCAGAAATGACACGTTTGCAGGAACTTACCGTAGTTGGGACAGTAATGAGTGCCACCCTCAGAGGTGCAGTGCATCTGAATCTGGGAACGGTCGTAGGTTTCTCTTAAGATAAAAGACGTGTCGCCTTTATGGGTGTTAAACTCGTACGAAAAACTATTCCACGAGTGACTTTCATATCTGACGTAGATGTAGCGATGGATTAACCGGGCCTTTTCATAGGATGTCGTGCCGCCAGGACCGATGTGTGTGTACTGGGGAGCAAAATTTTACATCCGTTTTTTTCATCAGAAAAGCAGTGAAAATTTACATGTAAATACAAACGGATTATTGTTGTGAGATATTCTCATGTAGTCATTCTTAGTTATTTGTCTGGATAATTATAGGTCATGCTAACTAGGAAAAAATGAACCATGAAGAATGACAAGTCCTTACCCCTCTGTCTTGTGTGGCAAAGTACCAGGTGTAAGGAGTCTGATTGATGACTGAAACCTTGGCACCCATGGTTCTGGATACTCTATTACATTAAAACATTAAACTTTGTCATTATTCAATAGTGATAGAAGATAAATAAGATAAAGTTAAGATTAGAAAAACAACAACAACAACAACTGGAATGGTATTAATAATAACTAAAGTAGAAAGGAACCTGATTTTATTCCTGTGCAGAGAAGTCCGTGACTGTGAGAAGAGAGAAGTCTGCTGCTCTTTATAAACTATCCTTCAGAATGAGAGGACAGAAGGGGGCTGAGCTTAAGACTTATTTCATAGAGAGAAATAAATATAAGATATAATCAGTGTATGAGAAATTATTAAAACAAGAACCCAGGAGTTAAATATTATCACTGGCAAAAAAAGTGTGTTTTGCATTTATTTATTTCAGACCGAAAAAGACTGTAAAAAAATATAATAACTGTAATTACATTTAATGTAATCTGACAGTAAAATACTGTTAATTTTTTAAAAATTAAATGAAAAAGAACAAATAATTGTATAATTTACAGTAAAAAAATGCCAATTGACACTCCCAGAATTCCCTGCATGACACTTTACATTTGATTTTTTTCCCTGATGAAATAACCATCTTATTCTTATTTTTTTCTTATCATTTGTGTACATTAGGGTTTTATTTGACATCTAATGTCTCATCTAAGGGCTCGAATTGAGGGGGAATGGCATCCCCCTGTTCAAAAAAAATGATAAAAAGCATCCCCTCTGTAAAACCACCATCCCCCCTTACCATCCCCTTTGAATTATTAATTTTGTGTATTATGTAAAACTTATCATCCACAGGAATTGTTAAAATTCTCTACTTATGATCATTTATGAACTAAATAATGGCGATTGGCCAATCAGAACTTGGTACTGTAACAAGCTGCGCACAAGTGGAAGCATTTTTCGCGCGAAATGGTTCAAGCGCAACTTTTGAAGTTCTTTAAAAAGAAGACAACAGAAGGTATGATTTTTCCTTGATTAGAAGTTAAAGACATTCTCCAGACATAATGAATGTGTGACTGTAGGAGAGCTGATATTATCCAACTTTGAAAAAAAAAAAAAAGAGTCCAAAAGCATTCACTGCACGATGAAGCCCATTAGAATACAGTTAGAATGCCCCTATAATTCCAGCAATGAATCAAAAAATACCCATGTATGAATTTTTACGTTTTTATATTCATTGCACAAGCAATGTACTTTTCTGTGTATCAGCACATGTGTGCGAGGCTGCGAACACAAATGCGCTATTAGTTTTACACAACAGTGCATAGTTTCATTCCGTGAATGTCAAAAAATCCGTTTTTGAACGAATGGAGTGAGCCAGTGATTCAACGGTCCATTCAGATGCTCTCACTTGTTTCGTTTCTTTTGAATCAGCCGTTTTGAAAGAATCGTTGGATTTGATTTATTCAGTAAGTCATTTATTAAAACAGGGATTTGCTGCCACCTACTGGTGCTTTTATTATTATATTTATTTATCCATGACAAGCCTAAACCAGCCAAGGTGCCAGCACAAAAACACATACAACAAAATATTGTTTAATTATCAATATTGTCCAAAATTCCTCAATTTCAGGCCCCAGAAGGAAAAAAAAACTTATAAATAGTTCATTTAATAAGGATATTTTTTTTTCATTAAACAGAAACCTTTTTAAAAATGAGACAGATTTTGTAATCACTGTGTAAAATTAGCCCCCCCCACCACCACCACCACTTTTTGTGGAGTGTGTAGGAAATGTCTATCTTCATACTTGCACGTAATGAAAGAATTTACAGAAAACAGGAAGATAAAGAAGAGAAGCTCTCAAACTGAAAGTTCAAGATTTTTTAGAGTTCACAGAGAGTTCAATACAAGAAGATACACTACAACATAAAATAAAATGCAATAATTTTTATTTTCTTTTTTTTAATTGAATGTTTTCTTATAAGCTCTTTTTTGGCCTCTTCAGAAAGTTCATCCATGCATGTAAAGTCCTCACAACGTCTGCAGCTTTTTTTCTTTAGAGAAGTGTTTTATTCCTGCCTTGTCTTGCTTTATAATTTAAACTGTACTTTTTAACATTTAAAGTTTAGTATCATAGAATATTTTAAATATATTTTCACATATATAAATCTCAGATTTGTAGGTCAGGAGCAGAAAGCCATAAAGAACTCATTACAGTTTTCTGCAGAAGTTTAAGGTTACGGGCTACATTTCTGTTTTTATTGCACCATACCAAAGTCCAGTAGACACTATTGGAGCAACACTGTTCCTGAAAGCTTATGTTGACAAAGCAGCGGTAGAAGATACAACTAAAATAATAATAATAAAAAAAAAACTGTATTTCCCCCTAATCATAGTCCATGCAGCTGTCACATTTCAAAAGAAGATTATGATCACAGATTGAAATGTTGGGGGAATATACTTACAATTTTTAACATTTGATCTTAACTCAACAAAATTAATGAAGCGATTTGGAAAAGGATTCGCTCCTTTTGCTGAACGAAATTATCTACCATATCTACTCCCTCACACTTTTAACATGCTGCGAGATTTGAAAACTGATACTTTTGAACGTTAGCGTCACATCTCCAGCTTCATATGTATGAGTTTTCATATTCAGTAGGTTTGATCGGTAGCTCACGCAGTATGCAGTTGCACTTGAGAGGTGAAACTACGGTTCGACAAAACAGTTCAAACCTGCATATAAGGAAGTTCAAATGGCACAGTTGCATCAACGAATGCGTTTTTATATCACCTTTGCATTTGTTAACACTATCGGGTAGGTTTAGGGTTGGGTTTGGTGTAGGGGATATTTCCAACACGATACACTGTAAAAAAAAAAAATTGTTCACTCAACTTAAAAAAATTAGTTATCTTTTTGCTTTGACTCAGTTAAGTTATATGTACTTAATCTTCTAAGTTTTATCAACTTAAAAAGTTTAGTTTACATAAGTAAATAGTTGACTCAACTACTGATTTCAAGTAAAGTGGACTCGCAAAGTTTAGTTTACATAGGTTAACTTACATTTTCAAGTAAACTGAACTTGCATACTTTAGTTGAAATACATTAACTTACATTTTCAAGTTATTCGTGTTCAGATTTAAGTTCACTGAACTTAATCTGGCATATTTTCTGAACTTGCAATAGCACATTCAAACAAATAAATAACACATTTTTCTATATAAAATATTTTATTGTCCATTACAAATTAAATGTTAAGGACAAACTCAGAGCATTTGTAAAACAAACAAAAAAAAAATGATTACATAGAAAATAGAAATGAAAGAATTACAGAAAAATAATTGCTAAACAAAAAATCTGTCAAATAAAATACTGCAATTGCATCAAGTTTAAATGTGAACATTTACTAAAACCAAATGCATGGAAAGTGTAATAAGTGTAAAGTGAAAAAAATGCCAAACCTGTTAATACTTTCCTTCCTTGGAACACAAATAAACATCTTTTTAATGGGATCTATGAGCTTTCTGTCCCTCCTTTGACAGCCTACGCAACTAGCACTTTCAAGGTCCAGAAAGGTAATCCATGTGGTTTAACCTGTTTTATGAAGCATTGCGAGTGTTTCAGATCATGTTATTTATTAAATTAATTCTTAAAACTTTATAAACCGTTTAGTCCAGTTTACGGTCTCTTAAGCAGGCACGTAACCGACAAGGCGCTCGAGCGTATGACGTAGCGTGTTCGTGGTCGGTAAACTCCGGTTCAAACAAATATGGCTGTGCAAAAAAACTCAGTCTTCTACATTTATCCTACATTTTTCACTAAGAATCTTAATTATGTAGTAATAGTTCGTGACAGGTGATTTGTTTTCCTTTCTCCTCTGTGCTTCCGTGTTCGTCACTCTCTCCCAGGAGCTTACTCTCGCGAGACTACACGCTTCTTTCAGGAGCTTACTCTTGCAAGACTACGCGCGCCTTTCATGGCACTACGTCATTTGCTCAACCGCCTTGTCGGTTACGCGCCTGCTTGAGAGACCAGAGGCTGGACTAAACGGTCTAAGTTTTTCTTACGGTCTTATAAAGGTCTTATAAAGTTCTAAGAAATGACATTTTTCTTAAACTAACACATCGTTTCGCTTCAAAGGTCCTTTATTAACACCCTGGAGCCGTGTGGAGTAGTTTTGAGATGGATGGATACTTTTTTTTTCAGATTCAGAAACAGGGGCACCATTCACTGCAATTATAAAGATTGGCACAGACGGGACAATACTGAATATAACTCCGAATGAGTTCGTCTGAAAGAGGAATGTCAGACACGCCTAGGATGCCCTGAGAGTGAGTAAATCTTTGGCTGATTTTCATTTTTGGGTGAACTATCCCTTTAAGTCAACAAATTCAAATGTTGTACCTACACAAGTAGTATGCAATTTCGGACGCAGACTGATTATAATGAGTTTTGCTTTGTTTCACAGAACTAATCGTTGTCGTACGTATGTGTGGGACGGAGCTATCAAAATGGGGGCGAGACCCTTTTGGGGTAGGGGCGTGTTTGTTTTGGTGATTTCAAATGTCAACATTGGCTACCAGAAATCGCTTACCCCATCTTTAAATCATTTTCTACAATGCCTAAATTTCAAAATTAGTACAACATATGTGGAAAATTAGAGCTGATTAGCACAGCGCTGCCAGTCAAGACGAACCGATTTATTATTTATCATCAATTTATTGTTGAAAAAATACAGAAGTAATCACTTTGGTACACTGAGAAGGCATAAATGTATAAAATTGGCTACCTGGGGTTGTCCTATAACCTAGCCCTAGTCTCTGCTGTATTTAATTTAATACATCCACATCCTCCATCCACAAAGTTAGAAATAGTACATCAACTCAACTGCCTCCAGCATCCCTCTTTACTTTCCACATTCCTCACAGATCTTTATGAATTGCGATGGATTCTCGCGCATGAACCATGGCAGCCCCTGCAGTACAGCAACCATCTTTCTTTGATATGATACCTCCCCCCAAAGAAAAAAAAAATAGGTTACTGATATTAGAAGTTGCTTTGCTGGCCTGCGGCCTGTTGCGCATGACTAATGGCATTTCACCTTTTTCTTCAATATTTTGCAGCACTAATAAAAAAATTATGCAGTACCAGAGAAATTGCATGAAAAGAAAAGTCCGTAATGTTTATGGAAGTACAGTAGAAATAAATATACTTACATTTTTATCTAGGCTGTCCATTATGGCCCTCATTTCTGCGATGTCAGCACAGCGCTTTGAACGATACAGACACAGTAGTTTTGGTAGATGCTGGTCAAGACCCTCATAGAAGGACTTGCTCAGGTCCAGTGACATTAGCCTGTTGAATTCTGCACTGACCTAAAGTAATTACATTAAATGACACAAACATAACAGTAACATGTTAAACAACACTGCAAAAAAGTATATCTGCATAAACCAGTGCTTCCCAAACCTGTCCTGGAGGACCCCTAGCCCAGCACATTTTGTATGTTTCCCTTATCGAACTCCCCTGATTCAACTCATCAGCTCATTACTGCAAGACATGAACTGTGTGTGTCTGATAAGGGAGACATACAAAATGCGCAGGGCTAGGGGTCCTCCAGGACAGGATTTGGAAGCACTGATCTAAACCATTTTCATTAGTGTGGATGGCATCTGGATGTTCGCTAACAGTATACCACTGATTACATTATTTTAAACATCTTTTTACCCCTAAGTGAAGAACAAAAGAGGAACTTCACTGGTCAGTATATCACGGCCTTAAATTGTGCCATCATGTTTGTGATCACCCAAAAAAAATAAACATTGTTTTATACATATTACACTGTGGTTGTTTGCCATGCCTGCATTGGTAATAGGTATTGAAATTAAATAACAACAAAACTTTACCTGTCTCTCCAAAAAAAGAGCCGGCCACCTCTTTTTCATTTCAGATACTGGAGGCTCATCTTCAACTATCTCCTGTCTCCGAAGAGAAGATGTGCTCTTCATGGCTGCATCCACAAAACTCATGTCTGGATTTCTCTTTTTCATCTCCTGGCACATCAGTTCCCTTTCGTCTTCCAGTGTTTTCTGGTCTTTTCCTATGGGGAGATCTGGGAGAAAATTTGTTTCAGATCTTTTTGGCTTCTTTACTTTGTTTCGCTGTCCTCGGAGTCCCTCTGGACCTCTCTTTGCAGAATTCACTTTGAGTTCTGTACAACCTGCATCTCTTAGTTTTGACCTGTAGTTTCCCATCTTCCACGTCAAACTTAATTTCCAACCATACCACCCAGCTGTTGATCCCCTTTCTTTCAGACAGGGGTGTTTTTCAACAAGTGCAATGGCTACACTTTTGATTTCTTCTTTGTCTGGGTAAGCTTTGTAAGCAAACACTGCTTCAGCAAGTTTATCCAGTATTTCTGTCTGCATGTCTCGAGACATTTTCAGAAGAGTTCCATCTTTACTGTAAGCCTCGTTACCATTCTTTAGTCTCAGCTCAACATCATATGAGAAGATGGGAATACTGAAGACAGTAGGCCATGGATGTGAACGACTCCGATTTAACTCTGACACACAGCTGCTTGCTTGAGTTGATGTTGATGGAGACTGTGATACAGGCAATACTGCACTCTCCAAACTGGAGTCTGAAACTGCATCAGAGGGACTGAACAGGATTTTCAGCGTTGCCTTGTCCTTGGGCAGATCGGTTACAGAAGTAAGGCTGCAAAAATCATTAAAATCATTGTCCTCATACTGAAGATCAAAACTGTCTCTTAGCTGCAGTTTGCTTCTCAGCACCTCTTTCAGACCATGGACTGTGTCAGGGACAGTGTCAAGTGTAATTTTTTGAATGTCTCGTTCAGAGATGATCACTCGAAGAAGCATTTTGAAGTTGAAGTGAAACCTTTACGATCTGCAAAGACAGTAATTTGGAGAAAGGCAATCAGACAACTCACATCACTTGGGCTATTTTAACAATGTTCTTGCTATCTATGCAGGGTCAGAAAGCTCTCTGATTTCATCCAAAATATCTTAATTTGTGTTCTGAAGATGAACTAATGTCTTACTGGTTTGGAACAACACGAGTAATTAATGACAATTTTAATGTTTGGATGAACTAACCCTTTAAGCACAGAAAAAAAGCAGGTTTATTAGGCTGCTGTCATTTGTGTATTTGGTCATATAATATAATTTTGATATATTGCACAGCCCTACTACAAATCCTATCAAACCAAATTATTCAATGTAAAAGGAATTTACAACCAAACTTTACCCTAATAAAGAAGGAAGGCCTTTGGCACCACCCTTAATTTGCCTGCTTGCATGTATGGGTAGAAGGGGTGATGTCCATTTAGTTCACGTGGTTCCACGACCTTTAGTTCAGGGGCAAGTCTTTTTTCCAGTTCATAACACCTTAAGTGCTCCATGAGCCATGCAGTGTAAGGTTCAACGATGAATGACACTCTGTTGGACACTATCAAAATCTTAACCAACTTGGCAAAGTCAGGCAGTCCACTTGTGTGTCCCACAGACTGGAACATTCCTTCTGCATACTTAGTCCCATGGAGAGATGCATGAGTTGCAAGAGATACCGTGGTGATATCTGCAAATTTGTCCTCTATAGCCCGTTTCATAGAGTGCTCCAGAGTGTCCACAGAAACAAAAGCAACATGCACAACTTCCAAGTCAGGTTTGAAAAGACTGGGCAGGTCTAGATAATAAGCTAGTGTAAGCTGATGCTTTGTAGCAAGAGTGAGCAAGATATTTTTAAAATTCCGAACATCATGAACCATTCTTTTAAAACAGCTGTGCTTCGCTTCGAAGCGAATGGTCCAGAAATCTACCAGTGGTCCAAATTTACGAACAAGTTCAGGGTAATGTTCGAGAAAATGATGCTTTGGTAAAAGCCTGAAGTCAGGAAAGACCTCTTTTAACAAGCACCTATGAGATGAGATTTTGAACTCCAAGTAGTGCAATGTCTCTTCTGAAAAATGTCCAGATGTCAAAAGTTCAACAATGTCTTTTAGTTCCAAAACAATTTGCCATGTTTTGTCATCATCTGGTACTTTGTCACCAATCATCAATGGCAAGAATCGCAATAAAGTCCAGTTTTCATGGCAGTTACCCCCTATAGTGTGTTTTACTGCAAAATATTTTGTAATTTGTTGAGGTCTGTTAATTTTATCAGAATATTTAAAAGGAAAGGACTGAATAATTGAGTTGAGATCATCCAAAGTAAAATACTGTTTGGAAATTAAAGATTTAAGGCATAAACACAGTTCCTTTGGTACTACCCCTTCTAATACATCATGCATGAAATCTGGTGGGAATCCTTGTATTGTGTGAAAATAAGAGAGTCTATTAAGTACACAGTCACTTTTTACACCATCCACAGAAACCAAATCTGCTCCCTTGTTTAATTGCAGAAGGATGTTTTCATGAGCTTCTGTTGTTCTGAGTGGAAACACACCGTCACTCACTTCATGGATGTTAATTTTTGAGCGGCTGGCCAAACAAAATCTACAAAATTTATCCACATTAAAGTTTTCCTGAAAGCCTCCAAGTGAGTGTGCACCCAAATTGTCTGCAGACACATATAGTACAGTACCTCTAATGTTTTCTCCTAGTTTTTGAACATATATTCCTTCTTTTTCTAGTACTTCTATGTCTTTCAGCAGTGGCTCAAGAATGGCACTGTAGCCATATTTTTTTACATCACTGCTGTAAGAGAGGCATGCCAGATATATTGATTGCACAGATGACCTATACCGAATTGGTAATTTCGAAAGCACCCAATAAACTGCACATATCTTATGTTTTTTTCTAGATGTTCCTAATGGATTACACACTTCAAAATCATCTATGTACAATCCCAAAGCTACACTCAGATTTTCTGAAGAAAGCAACTGATTCTCTTTACAATATAGGCCGTCCCTGTATGACTTAAACTGGGCCCACTCTGGAAAATATTCCCTGTCTTCTGGCTGCAAAACTTTATCTAGAACATCATTACGGTTTAACAGCACTGACAATGTTTGCAAAATAGGAATATAAACACACTTTTTTGAAGACGACGCATCTAGGACATATTCAACAGGCTCAATCACTTTAAAGTGTTCTTTGTAATAAACTGTCCTTCTGTATTCTGAGCTAAAAGGGCCACCCTTTGTCAGAGAACTGAATGGATTTGTTTGCACAATTATCTCTTTTATGGCACTTACTGCACAGTTGTGCTTGGTCAAAACATCTTCAATTATTTTTGGTGCAAGCTCTTCTGCAACTGAGAAAATGTTGGCAAGTTCATTTACAATTTCCTGGGTTGCTACTTTGGAAACATGAAGAACTGTTTGCAACCGAATAAAGAATAATGCTAGTTTGTGATTAAGTAAATCTTGCACATTTTCATCACACAATAAAGATAGCGGAGATGCTGGGAGGTCCAGATCATCAAAATTTGTAGAATTTTCTTCAAAAGCAGTATTTTCAGAGTCAGGAATAACTGGAGTGCAAGCTTGATAAATGTCTGTATGAAGATTTTTTACTCCACAATGCTGATGTTTTTTACTCTTATGAGCATGAAATGTGCTATATACTCTCGACTGAAAACTGCAGTTTTGAAAAGGGCATTTCACACTTTTACTGTTTTGGAGATGTGTCTTTAAGTGTGTGAAAAATTGAGTAATCCCACAGGTCTCTGAGAAAGCACAAAGATCGCAGTTCAATGTAAAGGCTTCAGCGCAGAGCCGGACAGATTGTTTATGGTCTCTGGCCAAATGTTTTCTTAGAGCAAACTCAGTTCTAAATGAACACACACAGTCTTCATAGATGCAGGGAAGCAGACAGTTACTTGCGTGATGGCAGTGCTTCAGCTTGTAGTGCCTTATGACAATGTGTTGATTGGTTGTTGTGAAATAGCAGAACTTGCAGCTCCACTTCATTGGTCAAGGGCGAATGCCCCAGGTGCTTGCAGCACTGCCTGAAGTAATTCTATTAAGAAAAGAAAAATTAAATCAACAAACATTTAATAAACAGTGTACACAATCAAGATCAGGACTAGAGTAACCATTTCTCACCAAATCTCTTAATATATTTTATCTATTAATATGTGTGTGTGTAACAAATCGGAATTGTAAGCTAATGCAGAACTGTTTTATTTCCTATCTCTCCCGCCCTTATAGCGCCTCGGTGGCTGTGAGACACTTGCAGTAAGCTAGATCGACATTAGAATTTATTAATAAAAGTTGGATAACAGGTGTTGCTAAATGGCATGCAATTAATCTTAAAATATATTGCATAGTTGAGAAAATGTTGTATTACTGTTACTACAAATGAAGCTCTTACTATTGCTATAGTTTCATAATCTCTAAACAGAACAGAACAGACCACTGTCTTTTAACAAGTTCAGCATTTAAGTATAAAAACTACACTACTGTTCAACAACATTTCAGTTATGGATTGTCTAACGCGGACAACGGATGATTCAGATAATCCTGTCGCACCACTCCCATAGTTTTACATTAAACAGTTTACATTAAATTTGTCAGTCTCGTTGTGTGTGTGTGTTATTGTACTCACTCGTCGACACTTTGGCTGTACGGTAATCAGACTCACAGATTTTGGCGCAAAGAACTTGAACACGAAAGTACCTGTTTTAGGCGCGTTAGCAGAGGCCTTTTATTTTTCCTGCTCTGTATTTTGTCATTCGCCCACATTTCACAGTACCTCGCTCACATAAAAAAACCCGAATTCGGTGCAGATGTTTCCACATTACTTTGAATATTGTGATATAAATTAACTTATATATTTAAATATGGGGGGATAGATCTATTTCGAAATATCCTCTGTATGAAATTAGTCTAGCCACCCCCTCCTTTTTGGCAACTCAATGAAATAACATGTTAAATAAATAACATGTTAAATAAATAAATTTAAAAAAAAGAAAAGAAAAAAGTAATAGTTGGCTAGTTTTATAGATTTTTAGATTTAGATGAACTATATAACGTTAATTGGCCAAAGTCCACATAGATTAGCAACGGTCTAATGTGACTAGAAACGTTGATACAGTAAACAATACATGGACAATTAGTTCATATAAGTAATTTTGCACGTTATTACACCAAAATAAACAAATATTTACTTACCAAATTTGACGATGATGATGATAGAAGAATTAAATCATCTGCCGATAAACTCCACAGCATGGCCGACGGCCGAACGTCTCCTGTCCTTTCGCGCTTCACGTCACGAGCTCTCGCGATAAATCTTGAGACTTTACATGCAACTGGTTCAGCATATGTTTTTAAGTTGAGACAACAAATACTCTAGTTGAGTCAACTTACAGACTAGTTGAGACAGTGAACACTTAACATGTTAAGTTGAATTAACAAATTCAGAAACTGCAAGTCGTGTCAACTTACAAAATTACGTTGAGAGAACTAAAATGCGGAATCATTTTTTACAGTGTAGAGCATTAACTGTTAGCGACACAAGCCGCAATACGTACCTGAAGCAACGTAATAAAAACAGCAATACGTGCCTATATCACCGTAATAAAAACGTGCCAGGGTCATGTATTTGACCTGTGTTTTAGCACCACTCACTAGACATTTCACTTTGAAACTGCCGCAAAACGTGCAGTAAGGTACGTAAAAAAACGGTGTTGCAGAAATGTATCTAGAGGCATGTATTTCCATGAGCCTGGGTTGGTTTTACATATTTCTAGATACAGTATACAGTAGCAGTATTTTAGATGAGAGAACTTTCACTATGTTGTACATCCTCAAACTCATTGTTGTTGAACTGATTTGGAGCCAAGTACTTCTTCTTACATGTCCTGTATTTTTGCAGAACTGAGACAGTATAATGTTGTGTTGCATATGCCATATGAGGCTAAAATTTGATTGTGAGAATATGTTTCTGAGTAAAATATTTGATTTTGACGTGAAAGTTTGACATTCGTACAAGTTCATGTGTAGTTTTGAAATGGTGTTCATAGCTGAGAGAAAATTGTGAATTGTTTCTTGAATTGTGTTAGCAATCGAGAAAATTAAAAGCTTTTCAAACCTTTTCTAAAGATGTTCATTTCCCTTCAGATATACATTTGTATTACTGAAAAACCTACCTTATAGAACAGCAGTGTGTTGTTTCTACTTTGAAATGTGCAGTGCTCACATTTAATTAAGTTATCGCCTCTTGAAGTTTAATAATCAAATCACAATAATCCATATCAGGATTCCTGTTTTTCTATCCCTATATTTAAGGAATAAATATCTTGAAATGATAATTAAACTTTTCTTATGCCATTTGGGGGATATAAGCCTTTTTATGGCTTTAAATTTGATTGTAAGACTTTTGATTTGACTTCTTATGGACCTGCAGGGACCCTGTTATTTTTGTTTTTGGGGTTTTTTGATTTACTGACTGACTGTCAGATATCTTCTCAGCATTTGCATTTAGATTACTTGAAAGCTGTCATAAAGCAACAACAATAAGAGTGGATTTACATATTACTAAGATTTTTTTTTGCACTAAGTGCAAATAGCAATGGATTCTATTTACACCAAGTGAAAATAGCAGTATTTTTTAACGATATGCTATTTACACTAAGTGCAAATAGCTATAGATTCAATAGCAGAACATTTTGCTATTTATAGCAAGATTTTCTGCTATTTATACTACTTATTGCAAATAATGGCAATTATCTGCACCTTGGTATTGTAGTACATTATAAAGCAGTACACAATAATGTATTGAGTGTAAATTATCATTTTAATTCAAATTATTAAATGGATGCCACTATGGAACAATAAAGCCTTCATTTTTATTGAAAATAAATGACTTTCCGATGTGATATGAGATTTGAAAAGGGAAGGAAAAACTTGGGTCGATCGCTTCTAAAAGCACGCGTCTTACCATCTTCGCCACTGAAACTGGTGTTTAATAAGCGTCTTTTTTTAGTGTTGACCATCTCAATCACACGTTGGTGGGCGGAGTAGCCTCTGCCAATAAGGCAGGCTGTTTGCACTTAGTGTAAATAGACCAATTTGGTGTTTGCAAACAGTGATGACGTTTTTGTAGTCTATCTGGTGGAATAAAATAATAAAAAAGGTAAATTTAAGTTTATATTTCAAAATTCTGACTTTATTCTTGCAATTCTGAGATTATATCTCACAATTCTGATAAGAAAAACCAACTCATCATTCACTCTTTTGAGTTTATATTCCACACTTCTGGCTTTTTTTCCCCCTCAGAATGGACAAACTCGCTATTGTTGAGTTAAATCGAGTTATAAAGTCCGAAATACGAGATATAAAGTTGCATTTGTGAGAAAAAAGTCTCAAAAAGGAATTGTGAGACAAAACAGGTAACGTTAAATGTAAAATGTTTTAGGTCTAAATAGTATTTCATGCTGTAACTGTAGGGCAAATATAATATGTTCCCTATGAACTGCATATGTGAATATTATGTAGACCAATCAAATTTATACTTTAAAAGTAGAGTAATCATAGCAGGGTTCATTCATTAGTCTGTCCGTTTAAACGTCTGCATTTAGCTTCAAATGCCGTTTTTGGCGACAGTATTCTATAAAAATGATTTGCATTCCGATTCTGACACAACAATACATTTTATCTCTTATTCTGTGGATCTTTCCCGTTTCACTCCACTTGTTATCATATGTTTCTGCCACCACAATGCGCACGCAGCTGCGAGTGACGCAACTGTGACATCTACATGAAATTGGTCTATAGACAATACGTCTAGACTTTTTTTCACTCTGAGGTGACAGAAAAGGGGGTGAGAGGCTGTGAGAGATCTATCTATATCATGCTTACGGGTTGGCAATGGTTAATTACCTCATCCACATTTATTCTACATCAAATCAAAACATGTAATGTTGAACAATGTGCTTGTCAGTCCATGACTTGTCTAGCACATGGTGTTGGATGTAAATTAACTTAAATGAGCATGACAAATGAAGTATCTATTGAAAATCTGCAGTAATGGGAATTCCTCAGAACAGAAATGAGAAACACTGTGCTTACTTTCTCATGAGACATTTTAACTACTGGACTGTAATTTTGAAGCAGGTTCTGATCCTGATTCTGATCCGAGGTTTTGACCTGAGTGTAGATCTATCTAGCTTATATTAAAAACTAAATTAAAAAGAAATTATTCAGTCAATAAATGTACTTCCTTCTTATCCTTTTAGGGTCACATATCCTCTCCTGGTGAATGGCTCTGTCTCGTCACACACTGATGAGGCATTATTTCTCTCTGTAGAATCGATTAGGGGGATAGTTTTATATTTAAGGATTGTTGGGCCAGTGAAATGGCTTTCTTGGCCCAAACTTTCAGAAATCATTTGTTGTTTGTTTTATGATGTATACTGTGTTAGGCAGCTTGTGTTGGTACGGAAGTTCTAAGCGGCCATGTATTATTAATTTTTTTTCTTTCTTGTTTTCTCGTGATCACGACAACAAAAGTTGTTTTCTCATTATCAAGACTTAAATTTCTCGTGATTTCGACATAACAAAAGTGGTTCTATTAAACAACGATTGTTTGATTTTTAAAACATTGGGAGTCTACTGTTGCTATAGTAACGAATGCAACCTTGACAGGATCATTCTAAAATGCTTATTGAGAGTGTTTTTAAAAGACAAAAGTCAGCATAACGTTACACATTATTAGTAATGTACAGACAAGAAGATGAACCCATAATAAGAATTGTTTTACCCATAGAAATATAAGAAAAACGCGTTGCGTTCACATCTGGACTCATCTTGTCTATACATAGACAAGATCGCCTCTGGCTTGCTTAGTTGAGGACACTTCATTTCCAGCAATATCGTCGACTTGATTGAACAGAAACTTTTTGAACTGAACTGAGCTGGACGATGCCATCACTGAATTCAATAATGAAATGCCTTTAACTGAAAATTGAGTGTTTAATCTTGTCATTTTACTTTCCTGACACTCTATCCTCCAACTTGATACTGTTAAGTGCTTTGACACAATCTGTATTGCTAAAAGCACTATATAAATAAAGGTGACTTGACTTGACATAGGCTATTATAATTTATTAATAATGTGTTTACTGAGTTTGGTCTTTCAAAATACGCTCTAACGCAACGTTAAGCATTTTGGAATGCCCCCTTTGATCGCAAATGATCGACAGATAACCATGCGCTCTTATACTGTGGATATTTCAGCAGATGTTGCTTCACTTAGAAGTAACGGCTACAATAAATAAAATAAATAGGCTAATCACTGCTGATTTTGTCCAGAGTTAGGCTGCGCTAAACATTTTATTTGTGAAATTAACATGTTTAAATGGTATAACAACAAGCATTCAACACCGCAAACGCAGGAGCGCCTTATAAGGATGCAAAGAAGAGCTAGCATATTCTAAAAATCGTAAACTGCTTGGATTAAACTCACTTCATTTTCCTCGTTCGTTTGAAATAAAATAATATATTATAATAATTTGTTTGTGATTTTTATTAGGCATGTAGGATAGGCTGCGATATCATGTGCGTTACAATGCTGTTATGTGTGTGTGTGGTTTACAAAGAAATGTAGAAAATACAAAAGATTAGGCTACAACACTGTATAACATCATTTAACTAAATTATACACATGAAGAGTTTGGTTCCAAAATGCTATAAATCCATTTGGATTAATTTGAGTAAAAATGTGTTTTCTTTACCAAGAAAGTGGCAAGATGAAAACCACTATATTCTGTTTCAAACTTTCACATAGCATCTTTACGTTATAATAACATTCAAAATTAAAATCCAGATTTTGATTTTCAAAGATTTGATATAAAAAAGGATTATTTTTTTCCCAAAATGCAATAAATCCATAACACGCTTTTTTCAAAATGCAATAAATCCATTGAATCAAGATAAAAGTTATTTTTCATATTGAAACTGTTGAAAATACACAACAAAGTAAGTTGATCCACATATGACAGCCTCTGAACTTGGTCAATACTACTATTATATATAGGCACTTGACTAAAAATACATTCATTCATCTCTCCCAAAATGAATTCAACGGGTTATCTTGTTAATGCTATAAATTAATTACAACAATAAAATAAAATTTCATTATGAACAAGAACATGAACAACATTATCACATTAGACCACAGAAATTCCAAAATGGCATTTCCCTTAAATTCAACTTGAAAAAGTCCATTCATCTTTGCCACGTTACATTCATTCAGTTGACTAGTGCTATATGCTGTATTAACAAAAACTTTAATGGCATTAATAAAAACACTTACTTTGTCATATTAAGAACACTGTAAAGAAGAAAGATTCACATATTATAGTATCAATTTTTTATCACTTGTAGGCTTAAAAGATTTTTTAAAAGGTTTTATTCAACCCATAGCCCTGTTGAGCAAGGTCAGCACGAGTTATTGATAGGTAAAGGACAAGCTATCAATAGCTCACAGTGACCATGCTCAACAGGTCTATGGGTTGAATAATGCCCGAGTTATGCTTCAAGTTGTAAACAATGAATCAAAATCACATTCATTTTTAACACACTGAATTTGTTGTCTTGTGCATACTATAAATCCACTGCATTAATATAATATATTTGTAAAACTGTGCAAAATAGAACTGTAAAGAATATTGAAAACTGATTTGCACATGACACCTCTTGTATTAGACTACAGAAAATTACATTCATATTTAAGACATCTTTGTTGTATTGAGTTGATTGTCTTGTGCATACTATAAATCCATTGCATTAATATAACAATATTTCTTTGTAAAAACATTCAACAACTTATCATTCACTAAGAAATCAGTGAATGGTCACTCTCAAAAGGCTGACACAATGGGCAGCTACTCTTCATGACTGTCAAAGTCAACATCGTTTGTCTGTGACTGAGAGAGTGCATTATCATAGAAGGCACGCACATTGGCACTCACACCAATTTCAGAGAGCAAGTTCAGCACATCCTTCCTTTTTGCATCTTTCACTGTGCTTTCATTGGGAAGCTGACTTGGCTTGAAGTTTGCCCACTTCTTTCCTCTCTTCAGTATTGAGTGATAGCAGTATTCACTGTTATACACAGCCTTGAATCCCAGTTTGTCGTTCCTCAGTTCCAGCATTCTTGCATCACTTAGCTTAAATGACTTCTGTGTCTTTACAAAAACCTGTGTTTCCGCCTTGAAATCATAAGCCTTCCAGTGTTGCCTGTAGATGTGAACATTTCCATGGTTGTGCAAAATTTCGTAATATTCCTCCGGCATAAGAATGGTATCCTTCTTTCGAACCTGTTGCTCAATCCTTCCAAATACACGGTCCACGGGCAGAAAACTGTGCCCCCTTATAGGAAACACATACTCGGCACTAATCCTAGGAAATGCCTCCTTCATCAAGGCAAACAGCATGGACAGAAGATTTATGTTTTTGTTTTGACCGAAACAAGAATCGCTGAACAATCGCAGCCTTTGAGTGTGGTGAACAACACCACTCAACTGTTGACGTAAACAGTGGTCCAGAGCTGAAGCAGTCATGTTGCTACCTTTTCTATTCTCATGCTCCATCCATGTGTACAGATGAACATCATCCACTGCTTGCTTACTGCCCTTTCCATGGTGAATAACAACACCAAAGACATACAAATGCAGCTGTCTGGAATAGTATGCCTGACCAATGGAGGTTCTAGGGAGTGTCAAATTCTGCATCATGTCAAAGCAAAGAGTCACTGAATCATGATCTACCTTCCCCAGCAAATCATAGAACACCCGTGCTCGTCTCCTGTGTAAAATGTAGGATGCGGACTCACTGCGTTTCTCTTCTTCAGTTAAGCTGGGGTCTTTAACTCTCAGTTGAAACCTGGTACACGAAGAACAGGCATCTGTGGCAGGATGCCCAAATCCAAGGTTGAAGTGCTGTCGAAAAACAGTATAATACAGGGAGTAGCTGACTAAATCATGATTTTGCTGGTCAAATAGCTTGTGCATTCTCTTCACACTGAGGTCACTGGGTAGGTATTTCCGGCCAGGTGCTCCCCTTCTTCCATAATGGCTAGCCCTACACGTAAACGTTTGGATGTGATCCATCACGACCTGCTTCTTGGCCTCATTTTCAGCCACCTTACGAGCACCACCCCTGTGTTCTGTTCTGGCTGTAGCATTGAGTGCATAATACTTTGCCACTCGAGACGCACGATCTTTGCTGATTCCTGCAATGACAAAAAAATAAGTAAAAAGATTTATTTGTTTGTATGTATGTATGTGTTTGTGTATGTGTGTATGTATTTATTTATTTTTTTATTCATCTACCTATTTATTCATTCATTCATTCTCTGCTTCATTCATTGCTTCATTTAAATACTTCATATTTTAACAAGCAAACAAACTAGCAACAAACATAAAACATTAAAGATTCAACAGAAAAGCTTATGTCTCATCTTGCAGGGCTGATGGCCAGCATAGGTGTATGCCTACATCTTCACAATAATGTTACTATGATGATAACTAAGTGCAGGATGTGATATAGTAGGCTAAGCTTCTATTGATAATTTTCAGTGACGGGCGCATGCGGAGGGAACGCCCCCTTTCGCTGCATCACTATAGCGAAAACTATCAATAAGCTGAAATCAAGGCACACCAGTGTAGTGGTGCCTCATTCACTGCATGATATAGCCTATATATCAGGCTACATTGAAAAGCCAATGATGTGGTTGTTTTTTTAATTAAGCTGTCGTTAGCCTAGGCAAAATATAATCACATCAACATAGTGTCGTTTAATGATGCACACGTCTAAAGAGCAGGCGGCCGTATGAAAAGTATAATTAATAAATAAAAAATAAACTCACCCAATACGCTGCAAAAGGCGGCCTTGCAGACAGGAATCTTTGTCGGATGATCTTCAGTCAGCAAATGGTATTCGTTTGTGACCTCCCTATTCTTCTGCATATCGCTGTTGTCAACCTTGGGACGTCGCCGCTGAACTTTTTTGACGGCGATCAGCTGCAAAATAGCTTGGTCCTGCTCTGTTTTCGTCGACTTCGAGTAAAACAATTGAAAGTTTCTCAAAAGATCCCCTGAAGTCAATGTGTCAGCGTGACAGAAGTTTGATGCTGTCGTGTGAGAACAAGCAACAGCCGGTATTTTTCCTCCTCCCGAGTGCCTCATTTTCTTAATCTCCTCACGTAAATGATTAGATTTCGATGGTTTACGTTTCTTCCCCACCGCAGAAACCACCACAGGTTCATCAATGCCGTCAAAATTATTCATTTTTTGTTTGTTTGTTTGTTGATCATGTTGCGGTCCTACTCGCCCCGCTCCGAGCGGGATTCGAACCGCCTTCTCCGGCGTGGGAGGCGGGCGCTCTACCAAGGAGGCTAAAGGCCACGGCCTCTAGCGTCAGTCGCTAGAGCGCCACTTGAGATCGGGGAGTGAGGTTTAACCTGCACAGCACTTACCCGCTGGCCTCTGCTACACTCACCCCCCTAAACCTCACTCCCATCCGGGTCACGGCACCAATGTTGCGGTCCTACTCGCCCCGCTCCGAGCGGGATTCGAACCGCCTTCTCCGGCGTGGGAGGCGGGCGCTCTAACAAGGAGGCTAAAGGCCACGGCCTCTAGCGTCAGTCGCTAGAGCGCCACTTGAGATCGGGGAGTGAGGTTTAACCTGCACAGCACTTACCCGCTGGCCTCTGCTACAATCACAAAGTAGGTTGGATGAGGAAAACTAGGATGCGGGTTTTTTCAAAGCGCCACTGTTACTGTTTACAGTGCGTGGAATGGAGCGCTGTGATTGGCTGAGCGGATATATCGCACTCTGCAGAGAAGGGAGACTGGCGTTTGTCGTGGTTTGGAAAAAAAGGGAGAAAACATGACAGAATAACACGGCAGATATCGCATTTTGTGTAAATTAAAAAATTGACTTTTCAATACCGACTAGATACAATACTGATTTTAGCGAGAACTCATTTTTTTTTAAAAATGGCGTTTATCGCGTTTTGGAACCAAACTCCTCATATATATATATATATATATATATATATATGTATATATGTTTATATATAAAAAATATATATAAACATTAATCAACCCAAAATTTATTGGTTATATTACAATCAGGCTTTTTGTGTGGGGACAGACCCTAATTTTAAGCAAGCTAAACAGTATAGACACAGATGGGCTAAACACTGGTCAAACTCCACGACTCAAATACAGGGTATTCCCTTTTGAATTAGTTTAACACATCTCACTGTAGCTACACTACTAGTCGTGTCTTCATCACCCGATTTCTCTCTTTCCAGATTCAAAAACATGTCATCAGAATAAACCGTCATTTCGACCATCTGATGTGACACGTTAGACTTCACCAGTCTCTGTACTGAGCTGGATATGAAATGATAAATGCATGGTAAACATAACTAACAGTAGCAACAGTCCTGCCGCCACAATTGGTAACACAGTGTTAATCAACCAGTATCCCCATCCTCCCCACAGATTTGCCAATCATTCAAACCGTACCTTGTCTGTTCGTTCAGGCTCTTTTACGGCCATCCTCATGTGAGTGATGATGTTGGTAACGTTCTCACTGTAGTCTGGAATGTGAAAACAACATGATGTACCCAACATTTTACAGACTCCTGGTTCATTTCGTTTGTGAACGCAAATTAGATGATTGCAAAGCAAGTACATATTCACTATCTGGAAGCCGGGCTAAATGAGTAAACACTGCTGCTGCACTTCTGACATGGGTCAGACCCTCAGTCACTTCTCACATACCTTTTCGAGTTCAATACTCAATAGTGGTATATAAAAACAAAGACAAATAAATACCATACATAATTCATCGAATCATTTTAAGTATCTATCGTAATTCCTCATTTTTACTAAGCTTTACTTTCACCACAGATCCATTTGCAATCATAAAGGCACTCGGTGTTTACAGGGGATTCTGGCATTTGTTGACACACGTCTCCGATCTCGTACTCCCTCCGTTCCTCCTCCTGAGATGCAGATGGAACTTTTCTGCAGTGGCTGGCGTGAATCCACGTTGCCCTCTCCGCTACCTTCACAGCCGTGTGGGTAGTCAGAAGCACCTGTAACGGTCCCAGCCACCTTTTCGCCTTCCAACTTTTCCTCCTCAGATCTCATACCACCACGAAATCACCAGGTTTGATGTCGTGCAGGGGAGTTTCAGCAACTTTCCCCTGAGCAGCTTTCACCTGCACACAGACGTAGTGTTGCTTTCGTCAACGAAATTTATGATGAAATATCGTCGTCAACGAACCTTTATCACGTGACGAAAACGAGACGAGACGAGACGTAAATGCTGGTCATGTGACGGTGATGATGACAATAATTAAATATATAATGCAATATCGTTGACGAATAAAAACGAGACTAAATGTGGTTTACAAAATAAAAACTATGCTAAAATGTCTCTTCATTTTCGTTGACCAAAACAAGACGAAACAAAATGTTATAACGTTATTTCGTCTCGTTTTGTCGCGTTTCCTGTGTCTCACTCATGGTCTCACTTCAGGGGCTGTCAGAGTTGCCAGGTTTTCGCAACAAAACCCGCCCAATTGCTACTCAATTGGGAAAACAACCCACGGCAACAGTGTTAAACTGCGGGAAAACCACGGACATGGCAACACTTTGCGCAGACGCAGGCGACGTCACTTCCTCAAGCTCCACTCGCGGCATTATTTAGAAGATGACAACAAACAAAGTTAAGTCTGACAGAGAAAGGGACCGATGCCCAAAGAGCAAAGGGAAAAATAAAAGGAAAGTAATGCCATGGTGGGATGATGAATGTAAGGAAGTAATAAAAAATAGGAATAAAGCATTCAAGTTAGGTAAAAGGACACATCATTTTCAACATATGGTTCAGTATAAACAAGCCCAGGCAGAAGTTAGGAGAACAGTAAGAAATTCTGGAGAACATATTGTGATTCAATTGGAAACACAACTCCAATAGAAGAAATATGGGGTATGATTAAAAAGATGGGGGGTGATAGAAGGGAATGGAGTTATCCAGTTATGATAGAAGGTAATGAAACTGCAGTAACTAATATAGAAAAGGTAGAGATGTTGGCAAAAGCTTTTGTTAAAATAAATAGTTCTAATAATTTGTCAGAAGAGGGGAAAAGAGGTAGAGAAAGAACAAAGGAAGAGAATAGGGGTGTAGTGGGCAGGAAAAATAATGGAGATGGAGGACAAGAGGCCCCTTTTAATATGGGAGAACTGCAAAGGGCATTGAATAGGGCAGGGAAAACTGCGTCAGGGAAAGATCAGGTATGTTACAGTATGCTAAAACATTTAAGTCTGGAAAGTCAGGAGAAACTTTTGATGTTGTATAACAGAGTGTGGGAGGAGGGAAGGTTACCAAAAAGTTGGAAAGAGGCAGTAATTATTCCAATAAGAAAGCCAGGCAAAGATCCAAGTAGGCCGGGAAATTACAGGCCAATTGCACTAACATCACATATTTGTAAATTAATGGAGCGCATGATAAATGAAAGACTTATGTATTTTTTGGAGAGTAAAGATATAATTGATAGATGTCAAAGCGGATTTAGAAAAGGAAGAAATACTATGGATCCGGTAATAAATTTGGAGGATGAGATAAGAAAAGCTCAAGTAAATAAAGAGACAGTGGGTGCAGTGTTTTTTGATGTGGAGAAGGCGTACGACATGATGTGGAGGGAGGGACTTTTAATTAAATTGCATTTAATGGGAGTTGGAGGGAAAATGTTTAATTGGATCATGGATTTTTTAGATGGAAGGATTATACAGGTAAAGATAGGACAAGTAGTATCAAAACAATATAATGTAGAAAACGGGACTCCACAAGGGAGTGTAAATAGCCCAATTTTATTTTCCATCATGATTAATGATATATATACTTAGAGCTTTCAGTGGATATGGGGAGATCCCTATTTGCAGATGATGGAGCTATATGGAAGAAATGGTGAATTTATAAACAAGAAATTACAAAATGGAATTAATCAAGTTGCAGAGTGGGGGATAAAATGGGGATTTAAGTTTTCAGTGGAAAAAACAAAAGTAATGATTTTTACAAATAAAAGGAAGGCCAAGGAATGCAAGGTGGAAATGTATGGAACCACTTTAGAGAAAGTAGAGTGTTTTAGATTCTTGGGAGTATATTTTGACACAAAACTAACTTGGAGGGAACATATAAAGTACACAGTGTATAAATGTAAAAAAGTGCTTAATGTAATGAGGTGTCTTGCAGGATTGGAATGGGGAGCATGTTTTTCAGCTCTGAAATATATTTATATAGCACTAATAAGGTCTAAATTAGATTATGGTTGTACTGTGTATGGGTCAGCAGCAAAATCTGTGTTAACTGAATTGGATGTTGTGCAGGCACGAGCTTTAAGAATATGTTTAGGGGCAATTAGAACTTCCCCAGTGTGTGCACTTCAGGTTGAAGCAGGTGAAATGCCTCTATGGATACGAAGGAAACAATTGGTAGCCAATTAATTTAAGAGGGCATGGGGAAAATCATCCAACGAAAAAGGTGCTACAGAATTGTTGGGAGAAGGAGAGGAGGAAAAGGGAAAGTTTTGGCTGGACAGGAGATTTAATAGCAAAAGAAATGGACATATATGACAAAGAATTTGCTAGTACTGTGGTGTGGACTAACAAACCAATCTGGACAATGGAAAATACAAAGGTGGACATAGAGCTTCTAATAATAAAAGGCAGCAGTGGGATTACAGATATAGTCAGTGAATATTATAGATATGGACAATATGTACAAAGATAGTATTCAAATTTTTACAGATGGATCAAAGGATTTACAAACAGAGGCAACGGGATCTGCTGTATATATCCCTAGACATCATGTGGGAGTAAACAAAAGAACATCTGATAGTTTAAGTGTGTATACAGTCGAGTTATATGCTATATTAATAGCATTAGAATGGATTGAACAATCTAGATGGGACAACGTGGTAATATGTAGTGATTCTGTATCTGCCCTCATGAGTATAAAGTCTGGTGTAACTAGAAATCATCAGGAATTACTTTATGAAATTTTATTTACAAACTCAAGAATAAGTAAACAAGGGAAAAATATCACATACATGTGGGTGCCGGCGCATGTGGGCATCCAGGGAAATGAGAAAGTAGACAGACTGGCAAAAGAAGCTACAAAAAAAGAACATGTTGACATCAAAATTAAATTATCAAAAACAGAATGGAAGAGTTTAGTGTGGAAAAGGATAAGGCAAAAATGGCAGCAGCAGTGGGATAATGAAATTAAAGGGAGACATCTGTACATGATACAAAATATGATAGGTATCGAAAGTAAAAAGGGAAATAAAAGGAAGGAACAAGTTATAATAAATAAACTGAGGATTGGTCATTGCAAGCTAAACAAAACTCTTCATGTTATGGGAAAACATCCTACAGGACTATGTGATGAATGTCAGGAGGAGGAAACAATTAAGCATATCTTTATATCATGTAAGAAATATATACAAGAAAGGCAAGAGTTCAAGAATCAGTTACGGGAAATAGGTATAGTAGAGTATAATGTTAAAAATATAGTAACGTGTGGAAATAATGACCAAGGACGGAGATGTTTGTTTAGTTTTTTAAGGAGGACTGGACTGGAAGGATGAATTTAATTAAGATATAGTAAGTCAAAGTGAGACAGTAGATGGCAGTAATGCAACACTATGGATGCCAACTGCTGTAAAACTCCAACGAAGAAGGAGAAGAAGAAGAAAGGGACCGATGGCCGGCTTCATCTGACTTCAGTTTACAAGCAATACAAGTAACAGACACACATTTTAGGATGTTATTGTAGCTCGAGCGTTCAAGCACCTTGTTTCTCTTTGTTAAAGTTGAATGTATTTTTTTTTCTGGCATTGTCATGTGATGCTATTTTATTTTATTTATTGTTTTTATTTATTTACATTTATGTGTGTGTGCTTCTAACATGTTTGGTTGGTAAAATAAATGTTGTAAATTCAAATCAGAGCGTCTTCCGTGTCTGGAATGGATGTATTCTTGAGTCTATAAGGTAACAATAATATAATAAGATAACCAGTGTTGGGTAAGTTACTTTCAAAAAGTAATTAATTACAGTTACTAATTACTTCATCGATATTGTATTTAAATTACTTTACTAATTAATCTGTCTGAAAAGTAACTTAGTTACTCAATAAGTAACTTAATTATTCAAATTGCTAATTAGGCTACATCTTAAAATCCCTATAAACCTTAATAGAAATTAAACTCTGTATTCTTTCAATTTGAGTCAAACATAGAATAGTTTAGCCTTTTAGCTTTAAAACAACTGTAATACTTAAACTTTTTTAATAATTTTTTTTTACCTTCTTTGGTTAGCAAACAGAACAAAAAAGCTTAAAAGTTAAACAATACATTTCAGTTTGGCAAGATGTTCAGTAAAAGCCCAACTAGTAAAATCCGTACAGATTTATGTAAAAATAACATGTTAACTAGGTAAGAATAAATTGCATGGGGAAAATGGGGAAGGGGGCGGAGTAAACAAAGCAGCTGCACCTGACTTTGAAACTTGCAGCGCTCACACACACACACACACACACACCAACAAAATTGTATGCCTGATGAAAAAAAATATATATTTAAAACGCGTTCATATTTTAGGAAATGTAGTTAATATTTGCATCATTAATGATTTATCTTATCCACCCTGGGTCACCCACAAATAATCAGAATGCATTTTTTTATTACCGGACCCGCGGATTATCCACAGCGCCCGCGGATATAACCTCCATCCGCGCATCACTACTGCGCACAGTGGGCAGATATCAACAGCATCACTGGGTTGTAAAGTTGCCAAGTTGAGGGAATTTGTATGTGTCGATTGTGTGAGAAGGATGCTTTTCATACAAGATCTGCAACCGGACAACCTTGGAATATATTGACTTGATTCATATAATGAGGTTTGGGTCATACAAATTACGGGAGTTTTACCGGAGGTGAATGTAACAAACATATAAAATAAGCCCAGTGGGATTTTTTTATTTTTATAGCAAGATTAAAAATATGGGAGAAATACGGGAAAATATTTAAACGGGATGACAGCGGGATAGAATGGTAAAATACGGGAGAATCCCGGGAAAAACGGGAGGGTTGACAGGTATCTATGGGAAAGACTGTACCTCAGTTTTATATGGATTACATAGTCAGATAATATTCGTTTTCGATTTTAATTCGTTCAGTTAAAAGTGGACACTTCAGGCTTTCAGATGCAGGAAAGACTACCTCGCTTTAGTTTCATAAGGATTACTTAATCAGGAATATTCGTTTTCGCTTTGAATTCGTTCATTTAAAGGTAGAAACGACAAGCATTTAGATATGGGAAAGACTGGTCTAGCTTTACTTTCATAGGGATTACATAATCAGAAATATTAGTTTTTGATTTGAATTCATTCATTTAAAAGTAAAATTCAAGCTTTTTAGATTCTATTGATTTTAGTCTCATATGTAGGCTATCTGAGTATTTAAGGTTTCTCTGTGAATTAGGATAATCTGAAAGTGAAGGAGCTGGCGCGCGGAGGGTTAAAGCGCTGCATTCAATTTGATCTTTAGATGGTAAATTTACATTTCAAATTCAATATTGATTTTAGAACTGTTGAAGTTATTTACTGTATGTAACACAAGTACTTTATAAGTAACTGTAATTAAATTACCTAAAAATGAACAGTAATCCCTTTACTTTTTCAGTGGATAAGTAATTTAATTACAGTAACGCGTTACTTAGTAACGCGTTACACCCAACACTGAAGATAACCTTGTTTGAAATGGGTTTGGCTAAAAGAAAATGTTGGTTTCGTCTGGACTGCTAGGTACTTACACTATATTGACTGGGATAAATAGAATTGCATTATTAAAAAGAGACTAAAATACAATTTTCATTGACTAAAACTAGACGAAAATGTCATCAGTTTTCATCGACTAAAACTAGACGAAAATAGTCATGGATAATTCTGACTAAAATAAGACTAAAATGCTCAGACTTTTCGTTGACTAAAACTTGACTAGACTAAAAAGAGTATGAACCTGACTAAAACTAATAAAAACTAAAATGACAGCTTCACACAAAGACTAGACTAAAACTAAAATTAAAACAGGCCGCCAAAAACAACACTACACAGACGTTAGACAACAGAGAAGACATTTCTTTGCAGTAACTCGACATGTCATGTTCACACAATTCTGTTGATGGCAGCTGTTGTTTACCTCCGTCTATTCCCATAAATGGTGGTCTACCAAAGAGAATTTCAGATGGCCCAGGTTTACCCTTGCCATTGTTGGTATTACAGATCAGACATCTCTTACAAAAATTTTCAGCAAAAGTTGTGAACCCTTAGCATAATGGGCAAAGAAGTGTTGAGGTAAACAAGGCTTGCCATCACAGCTCATCCAGACATCATCAGTCAATTTACAGCCATACTGTTTCCCCTGATTTTTTTCTGCTCCGGAGGCAAAGGCCTGCATGCTCTGTAAAGAAGAGGAAATGTCTGGGTTAGTTTCAGATAGCATAGTACAATGAGTCTTTTGTCTGCTTAGCCGCTGCGGCCTTCACTGCTGCGTCTGCTCTGGTGTTTCCTGTGGATATGAAATCTTTGTTATTTGTGTGTGCGGCACATTTACAGATGGCTATTTTGTCTGGCAGCAGAATGGCCTCTAGCAAAGCTGCCACCAAAGCAGCATTCATTATTGGGCGCCCATCTGACTTAAAAATATTCTGCGTTTCCACAGTGCTCCAAAATCATGAGTAAAACCGAATGAGTAACGCGAATCGGTGTAAATTGTGATGCATTTTCCTGCCATAAGTTTACAGGCTTCTGTTAACGCCACAAGCTCGGCTGCTTGTTCTGAGTCATTTAATGGCAATGAGCCAGAAGCCACGACTTCAAATTCAGTTGTTACTGCATACACACAAAGACAAGCAAGCTTTTCCTTCACTGCAGAGAGCAGTATGTACATCAGTGTATGTGTATATGTGTGTGGTTAAAAAATATTCACTTCCAGTGTTTCCGCTACATTCATTCAGCCGTGGCGGGCCGCCACACCAAAAATCATCCCCGCCACGGCTGCAGCTTCTCAGTAACATCGTAGTGACGGAGCAGGACTTGAATTTCGGCGCGGGTTTGCGGCCATTAATAATAATTATACTCATTCCCGCAGGTTCTGTGCTTATAACGCGATGACAGATGACGCAATGTATCATTTGCACGTGCTCTTGAGTCTTGCTCATGAGAACTCACTCGCGCGCTCTCTTATATACCGTTTTCTGTGAGCCCACAGATCGCAACAAACTGAGAGTGACAGCTTTTAAAGATTATTAAGGGAGTTTGCAAATGTGATATTGATTTAATACAACAGTTCAATAAACAAGAAGTTAATATTAAGTGACTTACATTGCCTGAATATAACACTAATGCCTGATTTTGTGCCATTTCATCAAGGAAAATACTTCCAAATAAAGTAAAAGCTGAGTCGCTGTGCATCTCTAAAAGCAAACACAGCGGTGTTTCATTCATGAATGAACTGCGTGTTTAAATGAATCTAGTGAGTCAGTGATTCATGATTACCCATTCATAAACACTTGCTTCATTTCTGAATGAATCAACCGTTTGAACGAATCAATTGAATGAACGATTCAGTGATAAAATCAGTGACATACCGCCACCTGCTGGTGGTTTCAGTTTCACTTTAAAGTATAATTTCGGTTATTTAAATCATTTAATATTTCTATATTCAACATTTTATATTTAAAACAATCTCAGCATGAATTTAACTGCACTCATGCCACCTCTGAGTCTCGTTAAACGTACCTACAAGCCACTTTTATGTTCTTCTGTGCCACCACTGTAGTGCAAATTAATTTTTTATTAATACTAATTTCATATGATTGCTAACTTATTTGTCTTATTCTACTTCTTATTATATTGTTTAAATTAGAAATTCTAAAAACCATATAAATTTACATTTTTGATGACATACTTTTCATAAAATTAGAAAAATGCCAAAGGTAAAAAAAAAATGCTCCTGTAAATCACTTTAAGGAGTCAAATATCACCTCGTATTTGGAAGGTTCATTTTTGATTATTGATCAGAAGGTGCTCCTAATTTTTTTTATGTTTTATTTTTAATTAGGAGGACAAGCACTCCTAAAAAGAAAAGTATGCTTACTGTGTAAGCCCTGTGTAATAGTATTTTAGATCCCTGCATGAGGTCTTAAAGAGACAGCTGCCTAAATAAACCTGCTGCTCTCTGTCTGTCATTACTGTCTATTTATACAGTGAAGACTATCCAGTGTTATTTTACAGCTGAATAGATTACTACAAATTTAATTTGTATCTTGTTATTGTTTTTGTTTGTGCTATTGATTGTCATTAATTTATTCATTCATATTTTATTATTTACTAATTACATGTCTTTTTTTTAGATATAATAAATTAAATTCTGAGTGCACATGATTCTTGGGTGGGGAGGGGGCGTGGCCCATGGGAAATAGTCCTGCCACCACAGCTGGAAAATATCCTAGAGAAAACACTGACTTCCCTTGATACAGCTTGGGCCAACTGTAAACCTTTGTCAGTCTTTGCTTTAGCTCTCTCTTTCTTTGCCGTTGGCAGTTCTTCTGCATGCAATGCATGTGCCAACACGGTAGACAGTCATTCAGTGTAGCTGGTATTCACTGCTTGATCAGGTGTCAGTCCATTCAAAAACCAGCTCCGTAAATGACATTCCCATGTCTCAGGCTGATTTCCTCTATCGGCTGCTTCTGTTAAGCCGCTGTGTTTGTTGAATATCTCAACAAACTCCTCTCTGTTCTGGCAGCAATAGCCAATCTTTGACGTGTCCACACTTGCTGGAAATGATGTTTTTATATCTTCAGCCAGCTCCTCAACAGCTGTGCGGTATTCCAAGTTGTGTCGGTGTTCCCATTCGCTGTGTTCTCTCCGGCAATCTTCTCTTTGCAGCCTTACGCTCACTTTGTGCCAGCTCGAACCCCCCAGTTTCACTGCCAGCGGCCTCCTCAGCTCGTGCACGGTGGGGCTGAGTTCTGTGGAAAAACTGTCACCCGCTTCTTCTGGACTTGGCAAATGAGCCATCGCTTCTCATATCATTCACAGTCCGTGGTCTGCAAACCATCATCAGCCCATCAGGTCCCGAAACTTCAATCATCGATTAAAGTTAGCTGATATACTCACATTTTTTTCTTTCACCGTTTGTCTGGTTTTTCTTTTCTTTGTCAGGGAAGCCATCAGCATTCTCTCCTCTTCAGCTTCTTCGTGGGGGGTTTCAGGAATAATTTCTTCTTCTTCTGCTTGCGGTGCTGTTGGTCTCTTTGGTGGAGAGCAGTCGAGGTCAGGGTCCACATTCAGGGCTTGCAGCTCAGCCACGAGATAGTGAGGATATGGTGGTGGTGCGAGTGGAGAGACACAGACAGAGCAGTTAGTAGGTCTATGTGATGCAGTTACTTTTCCTTCACATTTTTAATTTTCCTTTTTTCTATCAGCTCTACATGCTAATTCTTTTTGCATTGCTCTTCTTTCCCTTTTGTCTGCCTCCCCCACCCAACAATTCACCGTCTGCTCACATCTATCACACATATGTTTCACACAGCACCTTTTCTGATTTGTGCTTCCCTCTTCAACTGATTCCTTTACTACATTTAATCTTGTGACAGTGTTCCCTCTTTTGGAAAATCATGATTTACTTAATTAGTTTCCCTATATCTTGCATGCATTTCTGGCCATATACTGTAATTGTCTCATTTGACAAAATACCGGTGTATCATACTTAGCGAGCTTGCTCTGGGACTTCCCCATATTGGCTGTTTCTTCTCTGTGGGCTTCTTTTCGGCGCCTATAATCTGTTAGACGTCTCCAACAGATCTGATTGCTATCCCAAAATCGGATGCGCGCTCCATGCAGCTCCGATTAATACCCGCACAATTTCAATTTCCCCTCTTGGAAATATGTTAACTGCGTTGCGCGTGACCTCAATTTCTTGCCGATCACGCCTCGTTGCCCAGCTTCAATTTCTTTTAGAAAACCTCTTAACTGTGCTATCCACGAAATCTCAATCTTTCTTAGAGACTTCTTGATTACGGACTTATTATTTGGGAGGGTTTCAAGAAAAATTCTCCTCACTCATTCAAAAACAAACTCCAGCATTTTCAGTTATCAGACACGACTGGAACTTCAAATGGGACTGGCTTCTATGGTCAGATGAAACTAATAAATAAGCTTTTTAGCAGCAAAAACTCAAGATGGGTTTGGTGCACACAGGGATAAAAAGCACCCCATGAGACAATGAACTATAGTGCTGTATTTTTGATGTTGTGGGCCTATAGTTCTGCTGGAGGTCCTGGACCTCTTGTTTAGACACATGGCATCATGGATTCTATCAAATACCAACAGATACAAAATCAACAAGTGACTGATTCTGTTAGAAATCTTATATTTACATGTATGTACATTTTAATTTTGAGAAAAGTGTATAAATTACAAAAGTAAATAAAATATCTCGAACACACTGTGGCCTGTGTATAATGAAAGAATCAGTACAGTTTGAATTTTTTTTTATTACACAATATCAATGTTAATAAAAGTAAATTAATATAATACAACAACAACAACCAATAAAACGATATACAGAAACCAACAAAGAAACAACAACAAAATGTATTTATACTATATACGAGACAAACTTTAAGTTGGCTTGAGAAAGCCGGACCAGAAAGATTAAAAAAGTTTGAAAAGTTTAAAAAAGTTTTAAGTTTGACGGTTTTCAGTCTGAAATAATTTGAAGTTAAACATAGTTTTAAAAGCTTAAAGTCTGATAGATAGATAGATAAATAAATAGATAGGGTCAGATTATAGATAGATAGATAGATAGGGTCAGATTATAGATAGATAGATGCTAAGAACCGCAGAGTGGTTGCTAGGGTATTCTAGGTGGTTGCTAGGGTGTTGCTATGTGGTAGCTAAGGTGCTCTGGATGGTTGCTAGGGTGTTGCTATGAGGTTGCTAAGGTACCCGAGGTGGTTACAAAGGTACTGCTATGCGGTTGCTAAGGTAATCTGAATGGTTGCTATGGTGTTGCTATGCTGCACATTTTGTATGTCTCCCTCATCAGACACACCTGATTCAACTCGTCAGCTCGTTAGTAGAGACTGCAAGGCCTGAATTGGGAGTGTCTGACAAGGAAGACATACAAAATGTGCAGTGCAGGGGTGCTTGCACGACAGGTTTGAAAACCACTGCCATAGCGCAATGGCAAAAACTAATGCTGAAAGGCAAAGGGAATTCAGAGAGAGGAAGATAAACATCACTGTGCCTTCTTCCAGAGAAAAACAAAATGAATCATGTGACCGCCACCACTTCTACATATGATCATGTCAGGAATTCTATGAGAGAGATGACATCTCAAGGCAAGCACCAGGCATAAGGCCACAGCATTTAAGGCCTACCGCTACTTCAAAAATGAACATCCGGAGTCTATAATTGGGAAAATCTAAATTTGCTGAGCTTCGACCATCTCATGTGCTCCGGTCTTCAGACACTCCAAGAAATGTGTCTTTTCGGAAATATTAAGTTAGCCCTGGACTGTGTGCAACATGTCATCCCAAGGCAGCCATTCCAGAGCACACAGGTTTTTGTTGAAGCTGAGTCTTATGCCATAGTGAGTGACAGCCTGGAACAATATTTAGTGATGGAGCTGCTTCTCAGTTTAAGAACAAGTTCATCTGGTGTTTCATGTCAACTACATTCAAAGAGCTGTTTCCAGCTTTAAGAGTACAGTGGCACTTCTTTGCCACAAACCACGGCAAAGGTGCAGTGGATGGTGTGTGGGAGCAACTGTGAAGCAGTTAACACTGATGTCCTCTGCAGACAGACAGTCCTTGTGACAGATGCTGCTTCATTTGTAGCTTCTGCAAGAAAGAGTTGCCCAAACATCACATCAAACTCATTACATCCAACGAAATCACAGATTGTATACAGCATCATAAGCTAAATGAGAGATGGGCCATTACCTCAGCTGTTCCAGTACATCACATGGAGCCAGTCTCCTGGGGAGAAGTGCGTCACAACATCTACTCTGTGGCAGAACAGTCAGGTGTCCATACATTTCTGCTCTCGGAAATCACATCTGCTGAAAGTCCCGAACACCAGTCCTCTGAGCATCAGTCAACAGCTGCTAACAACATCAAAACTGGAGACTGTGTCTTGGTCCAATTCAAGACAAACAAATCATTCAGGCAGTTTGTGGGACTTGTTAATAACCAAGAGCAGGAGGCACTGGAAATAAGGTTCTTCAGAAGGAATGAGAGTGCTGGATTAGTGTACATCTTACCTGTGATGAAGATAAAGCTTGGGTGACACCTGACCAAGCGATTGAGACTTTCAACCCAAAATTAGACAACAGAGGGAGGTATCACTTTGCAGAGGCAGTCTTTGCAGAATAAAAAAAAAAAAAAAAAAAATAGAAGTCATCCAATTAATCACATTTGTACTCATTTATTTGATGTTTTGCATGTTTGTTTTGCCTTGACTGATGTTTTACATTAGCTTTTACATTTGATAATTTCATCTTTACAATATTTAATAACATGTAATAAGTAAAGACTGACTACAATGAATTGATTTACTTTATTTTGTCTACAGTGAATTAACTTAATATTTTGTAAGTTTCTTATTCACAATGATTCATAACAGTGATCAATATACTGTATGATCACCTTTTTTGGACATGTTTTACAGAGCTCTTGTTCCTATAAAATCCTCAATGCTAGTCAGTTACAAATCCTGGCCTATGTAAAAAAGTTCATGTTGTTAATTATTTATCTTTCAAGTATTTCTTAAAGATGTTCACATTAAAAGGGAAAGAAAAAGAACAAAAACGGCAATGGTTGGTATTCCAGATAACTACGGGTTGTGTTGCGTGGTTCTTTATTATTTAAATGGTATTGTTTTTATGGTGTAGGAGTATAGGATTAGAATGGCTGATATTGTGTGTGTGTGTGTATAGTATAAGTATATTTAATAGTAAGATTACACTTATTATGAAAGACGACTTGTTCAGAGGTCACAATTTTTTAATCTTAAAGGAAGTTTTTTAGTATTATTATTTAATTCTCTCAATTCTTTGTTAAATCAAGCTTATACCAGCAGTTTGGATTTGCAAATCAATACCAAAAGACAACACAATTAGTATACAAACTGTGCTCTCCTCTCACAAACATCTGTCCACTTCTGAGGTTTTTAAACTCAATGATAAAGACTCTTTTGTCTTGGCATCCACAAATTTAGCTAACTCCACTGAAAAAATGATACAAGATAAACTTAATTTCAGAGGACTGCTGCATAAGGCATACTGACAAAATATACTTACTTTTCAGAAGCCATGTTGATTGTTGAATAATGAGTTCTCTTCAATTTTGAAAAGCAGCAAGCTGTAGCTGAAAGGATACAACTCTCAAAATAGTAAGAGGAACAGGCCTCTTTAACCTGAACTTGGAGTAGGTCAGTGTCCAATCAGGACACAGTATCCAACAGCAGCCCAACCCCCAGGTGTTAATGGCCCAACAGGTGTAAAAAAAACTTTAGGTCAAACTTTAAAACACTGTTACAACAACTGATTTAGTAAAAATTTTATTTATAAACAGTGTTGGGGGTAACGCATTACAAGTAACGCGAGTTACGTAATAATATCACTTTTTTCAAGTAACTAGTAAAGTAACGCATTACTTTTTAATTTACAAGAAAATATCTGAGTTACTTTTTCAAAAAAGTAACGCCAGTTACTTTTTTCCCATTTATTGACTGATAGTTATTGAAAAACTAACTGAAATAAAATAACAATTAACAAAAATTAACAATCGTTTTCATAATCATTACATTCTCACCCCTTGGCGGAAAAATATTTGAGCTGTGTGACAGTTTAGGGAAACACCTGTAAATGGCGCATCACACACATGGGGTTATCTGACGGAGAGACGCAAAGCAGTTTAAAGCAGAGTCCTGCACCGGTCCTGTTTGGTAAACGTGCACCAGCAGTACTTAACAGAACACCCGACCCGTTATCCCACAGCAGCACTAATTTAATTCTGTACCAGACCAGAACCGTTTGACATAAAGACGCGACCCGAACCGCACACGCATTAATCTACAACATCAGGTAGGCAAACTTATTCATTTTCTCGTGTAACACAAGCAATCAAACCAACATTAGGCATTCTAAGTTGGTGCTTTGACGAAAAACAGACATGCAGAGCAACGTGATAATTAACAGAAAAAAAGATGAGAACGTGCATCCTTTCTGTAAACAATACAAAACTTGGCCGAGCATCTCGTGATCACTCTGCCAAACTTTAGAACAAATATAGGCTAAATCACATCATACACATGCTTATAATTCTTCATAAATAAAGAAAATAACATATTCAAATATGAGCCTTTACTGCGATTGTCGTTATTATTGAATTTCATTAGTCATAATTCATTTGATGATTTATGCGCGGCTGTTCATGGAAAAGTGAGCAAGACACGACAATACCATAAGAAAAAAGACATCTAATATAACGAAATTAGGCTACATTTATTTTCATATTAATATCTCAACACACCATTAGATTACATTATCGCAACTTGTGTAGATTTATGCGTTTCAGCATGTGTTAATTTTGTGTCGCTAAATAAGGTTAAATTATGCCTCGTCTTTCTTTGGCCTTCGCTCTGGAAGTGATCTGTTGATTCTACTAAACTTTAATTAAAACCAAAACTAAACTATATAAAAACTAAATAAAAATGTGTTCACAAAATAAAAACTAAACTAAAACTAACAAAAATATTAATGAAACTAATAAACTAAACTGAATTTTATAGCAAATTTGAAAATGATATTAAAATAAAACGAATTTAAAAATTCAAAACTATAATAACCTTGGTGTGAACATGCTGTTACTGTAGTTCTAGACTAAATGTGAATGTGCTTTAATTCATCTCACTCACAAAAAACTGATTTAGTATTCATCAAAATGAGTTAAAACGGTGAAATGCAAACTCAGAATATGAAGCAAACCTGCAATAATTAAATATGTTAAACAACACACATGTATCTAATCCCATTTTATTAACCAATGACTTTGCTGCTGACCTTTGATGATCCAGTTGAATCATACTGATAAGAAAAAATGACTTTAGATAATCTAACAATTGTGCTTCATTGTTTTTTTTTATTGCTGAAGAGTGTTGAACTTCTTCTCCTGCGCTCTACTGTACAGACGTGAATTTACTCTTCCTTTAGCCTGAGGTTTATTCATCACACTTTTTGGTGTGAAAGGGCTTTACATTTGCTATAATTACAACTTCTTGTATTAAAAACAATCAAGCCCTGCTCATATTTAAAAAGTAACGCAAAAGTAACGCAACGCATTACTTTCCTAAAAAAGTAACTAAGTAACGGAATTAGTTACTTTTTTAGGGAGAAATGCAATATTGTAATGCATTACTTTTAAAAGTAACTTTCCCCAACACTGGATACAACAATACAAATTACCTAAATAAACAGTATTTTACTGTGCTTATGAAAACTATTACTGTATGAAGTAATTAGACACAATTATCCATTAAAGTTACAGAAGTTACATAGTTAAGAGCAGTGAGTGATTCTCATGTTTTCTTTTGTTGTTTGATTAATATTATTAACCTAATATAAGAAATGCATGGATCCGTTATACTGACACACATCCAATATTTTCGTAACTGTTTATGTTTATTTAAGACATGTTTAACTTCTTCGATACTCGTCAAGAGAGCAATTGTGACATAATATTGTGTGTATTTGCTTATTTGCTCAAGAAGATAAGAAAGTGAATGAGCCGATCTCATGAAAGTGCGTTTCAATGGCACGATTTTCTGTTTCTATTTGATGTGCTATTTATACGCATAAACTGACTTTGGCGTACTTATGATGCACACCTTCCCCACACCCCTAAACCTAACCATTTCACATACTTTTGAAAAAATATGCATGCACGTCAAAATCAGTTTCTGCGTATAAATAGCACACCAAACAGAAACAGAAAATCGTGACATTGAAACGCATTTTCATGAGACCAGGCTGCCGTGCTGTCCGTACAATGCCACTCAGTGTGTGCGCGCACATTAACGATCTATCACAGCGCGCAAGTACCACACTGAGATCCATAAACGAGTAAGAATGATAAACTTTCTTGAGGAAGCAGCACTGGCCTGATCATTCAGATAGCAGAGTATAGTTTTAGGGGGGCTGAGACCAAAAATAGGGGTGTTGAAGCCCACCTAAAAAGGGTCTAGAACTGCCCTTGATGACGATACAACCCTGTCATCATTCTTCTTAATCCATAATGAGTTATCAATGCAGGATAGACTGATAATGTGAGGTGAGCACCATTTCGAAAAAACCTGCTTCTCTCTGTTCAACTCATGAAACCCACCAAGGACTGGTCAGGACAAAACCACCTGTGTGGATGAAGGATTTCATAAAGTAGTTAATAAAACACTTAAAAAAAATAACTGCAGTACATTGAAGTGTACCTGCAGTAAAACGAAGTAGACCTTTGCAGTATAATGAAGTATATAACTGCAGTTCATTAAAGTTCAACAGCAGTAAAACTGCAGTACAATGAAGTACAACTAGATCTTTGCAGTATAATGAAGTATATAACTGCAGTTCATTAAAGTTCAACAGCAGTACAATGAAGTGCAACTGTAGATTTGCAGTATAATGAAGTACAGATACAATATAACTGCAGTTCAGTGATATGCTGAAATGCATGTGAAGATTTCACATGCAAAAACTTCTAAGTCTGTCTGATTAATTTTTTAATTTTATTTATTTTTATGAGCAGTTATTTTTTTAAATAAAGCTCTTATGAATAGGATCAGTAATTTCACTTTAATGGAAAGTCTTCTTGTATAGGCCCTGTACTGCAGTTATGCTGTATAGTGCAACATGTACCAAGTGCTGTGGATGCAGTTAGAGGTCTGCATTCCCGCGGCTGTCCTGCGGGAACCGGGACCCGACCAGATTTCTTGCGACGCGGGATTAAATTCCCGAATAAAATGCGGCAGCGGTCGGTAACTCTGGTGCAATTTGAACGGGAGCGGGTGGTCTAACAATATCCCGTTCCCGACGTCCTTTCAGAACAGCATATGTGCACTTTATTTAAGCACTGGTACAGCCTGCACTCCACTGTTATGCATGCATGAACCAGTGCTTCGTTTTATTTGCAAGGTCTGTGTGCTGCATGCGCATAACGATGCTCAGAGCAGGCTAGCCTACCAATGGTGAATATACGACCCGCAGACAGAACAGGCAGGTTGTGATGAGTGACAGAGCAGAATAAAGATGGAGCAAAGTATGGATGCGCTGTCCTTGAAGAACGTTCAACTCGTTTTTTTTATATATATTTTGCTTAGCCTATAATTTTAAATGACAGATGTCGAATTTATTTTAGGGATGTTCATTTCGGTTACTTTTCCTAAACGACAACCGACGCTCGTTAACCGATTATTAACCGTTAACCGACAAGATTATTTTAAATTAGAACAGAATTAAATTGGTGTGGTCGGCTGCCGGTGGAGCCTGCGGGCTTGCCGCCACGGCACCCTGGGGCGTCTACAATGTGGCTGTCGGAGGTCCCACCTTCGGGCTCTCCTCTGCCCTTTTCTGAGTGGAGGCCGCGGTTGTCCCTGCGGTGGTTCTCCTGGGGGTCCCGTGCCCTGGGGGCCTCCGGATGTTTGGGGCCCAGGTCTTTTCCGTGCCTGCTTCATGCCTTGCGGGATGGGGCTGTTGTTCCCCACACACACTATTAAACATTTACATGGAGGAACCTTATGAACACAAGCGCGCTCACACACACAGGTGTACACTCAAGCATTCACATTGGTATAAAAACAGGTGCTCACAGACACACATTGTCTTGATCTGCTGTTGCTTCAAAACTTATTTTGTAATATTAGTTATGTGTGCTGCTCAATAACATTTAACATTTAGAATTTATTGTGATTCATACAGATGTTGGTTGTTGCTGCAGTCTCTTTGATGTTGTGTCTTCGGTTGTTTTCTTCTGTTGTTTTCTCTTTTTGTCAACAGGTATCGAAGCAAATTGTCTGTTTTTTTTTCCCCTCTCTCTCTCTATCCCCCATTCTCCTTTTTTCTCTCTCTCTCTCTCTCTCCCTTCTCTGTTGACTTTCCCCACAACCTTTTTTTTTTTTTTTTTTTTTTTCCTTTCTTCTTTCTCTCTCTTGTTTTCTCTGTCCCCTGGTCTTGTCTGTCACAGTGTGGTTAAGTAAAAGGGTATATAAAATTAAATTAATTAATATATAAAAAAAAAGATAAAAAATAAATAAATAAATAAATAAATATATTTAATAAAAAAAAAAAATAATAAAAAAAAAAAGGCTGTGAATGATGATAGCATAGCCACGCATATGTACTGTCATGTGTTATCTGTGTTACTGACAGTACATATGACAGTACACTGACAGCCGAAAAAAAAAAAAAAAAAAAAAAAAGAACAGAATTAAATTAGAAAGAATAAGTGTCCGTGACCCTTAAAAATACATTTGTTTTCCGGGGATTAATTTTACATGCGCAAAAAGCAGCAAACAACAGAACATGAGGATTCACATGATCATATCATATCGCGGAGAAAAACATAATAAAGCTTGGGTCTAATGTGTGTGTGTGTGTGTGTGTGTATATACAGTATATATATATATATATATATATATATACACACACACACACATATATATATATATATATATATATATATATATATATATATATATATATATATATACTATTATAACGAATAAATAGGCCTATACTAGAAATATATTTTCACTTAAACAATAATTTAAGAAAATGAAAGAAAAACTGTGCAAGTAGCCTATGCAGAGTTCAACAGCAGTAAAACTGCAGTACAATGAAGTGCAACTGTAGATTTGCAGTATAATGAAGTACAGATACAATATAACTGCAGTTCAGTGATATGCTGAAATGCATGTGAAGATTTCACATGCAAAAACTTCTAAGTCTGTCTGATTAATTTTTTAATTTTATTTATTTTTATGAGCAGTTATTTTTTTAAATAAAGCTCTTATGAATAGGATCAGTAATTTCACTTTAATGGAAAGTCTTCTTGTATAGGCCCTGTACTGCAGTTATGCTGTATAGTGCAACATGTAGCAAGTGCTGTGGATGCAGTTAGAGGTCTGCATTCCCGCGGCTGTCCCGCGGGAACCGGGACCCGACCAGATTTCTTGCGACGCGGGATTAAATTCCCGAATAAAATGCGGCAGCGGTCGGTAACTCTGGTGCAATTTGAACGGGAGCGGGTGGTCTAACAATATCCCGATCAATATACTAATTATTGCATGTAGGTGTCTGGACCACAACCTCACACCTTCCATCCACCTTACACATTTCGGTCTTAGCTAGAAGCTCCATTCTGCAACCACAATTGCAAAATGCATCTCCTTTCATCCAACCGTCCCTTTTACATAGCAAGCCAAAATAAACACAGTAATTCATAATTGTGCTCTTGTAATACACAGCACATACTTTTAACATCATTACAGCATTTATATCTCTGTAACAGTCTGAAGATCCATTGCTCCTAGATCATCTGTTAACATTTGTAAATCAGCAGAAAAATCATACAAGCCAGTAATCTCTCTCATCAACTTTGTTATTCTTTTAAACATTATTTCTTGTTTCCTCATCAGCTTCAGAATTGCCCTCAATTTAAAGAAGATATTTTGGTCCTCCAGTTGCCTTCTGGGCTCGCCTCCTGCGTTCCTTCTTCTCCTGTTTCTTGGCCTCCTTGTCTCAGTCACGCTGGAGTCCTTGAGCTATAAGACTGTTAAAATCAATTTCTATTTTGTTTGTACGTTTCTTCTTGCTACTAGAGGATCGATTAGGAAATTTCATATCATTTAAGTCAGGAAATACAACAGTACCATGAAAGTGGCTTGGCTTTTAGCTGCATTCATTGCCATGGTAATTTACACTCCACGGCTAACCTGGGGCCTGTACCATGAAGCCGGTTTAGCTGGCTAGCCAGGTAAGTTTCAGTTTAGTTTGCACCAATCCTGGGTTTAAGGTACCAAGAACCCAGCCAGCAATGACATGTGGGGCCCAGATGAGGGCTTCATGGGCGGCAAATTATGGGCTTGCACCCGGGATCCACATTGGGGCCAGCTGTGGAAGCCCAGACGTACTAAAAGTGGGACCTGTAAGGGTACTGCATGGGTCTTAATTGGGCAATTCATGTCAGACCGATTTGGGCCCCACCTGCCTAAATGGGTCCAAAGTGGGCTCTGCAACATGGCTACCCAGATGGGCTTTAAATGGGATCTGTAGTAGTCTTATGTGGGTCCTAACTGGGCAATTCATGCCAAACCCATTTGGGCCCCACCTGCCCAAAGGGGTTTAAAGTGGGTTTGCACCCGGGATCCACATGGGGGCCAGCCGTGGATGCCCAGATGGGTTTTAAGTGGGATCTGTAAGGGTCTTATGTGGGTCTTAACCGGGCAATTCGTGTCAGACCTATTTGGGCCCCACCAGTCTGAAGGGGTTTAAAGTGGGCTTGCACCCGGTATCCACTTCGGGGCCAGCTGTGATAGCCCAGATGGGCTTTTAGGGGGACATGTAAAGGGTCTTAACTGGGTAATTCATGTCAGACCCATTTGGGCCCCACCTGCCTAAAGGGGTTTAAAGTGGGCTTGCACCAGGATTCAACCGTGAATGCCCATATGGGCTTAAAGTGGGCTCTGTAAGGATCTTATGTTGGTCCTAACTGGGCAATTCATGCAAGGCCTATCTAAGCCCAACCATGCCAAATGGTTTAAGGAAACAATCTAAGAAAAATTAAAAACGAAGAATGAATATAAGTACAAGATAAATACAAGACACTTGATGCTTTGAACTGCAAGAAATATATTAAATTGAACAACAAAAATTATCTTTAAAAAACAATGTCACAACATACAGGTAAACTAAAAAATATATTTAAAAAAAATCTCTGAAAAAAACCCTCCAAAAAATACAATACAAAATACACTCATGAAATATGACATTGAACAACAAACATAATCTTTAACAATTTAAATTTTACAACATACCGGTAAATAAATCAAAAATATATATTTTTTTAAAAATCTCTGGGAAAAAAGAAAACAAAACATCTCTCCAAAAAATACATCCAAATACACTCATGGCGTTTGTGTTGTCGACGCTCTTTTTTCTCTTAGGGCTCTTGCAGAATGTTTCAATGTCGCCGTGCTGTTGACAAATAAAGAAAATCAACTTATATGCGAAACAATTATTGCTAAATAGTGGCTGGTGGATGAAAAAGTTAATTTCCGGCCCTGAAATGATTGCAGCGTTTTACTGACTGCAGTGTTATTTTTTCCGGCAACATAATATTTCAACTTACCTTAATTTTATGGAAATTCGGCGTTGGTCGGAGTGTGATGTGAACTTCTCTCTCACAGCCAGCTTTCTTTCCGAATGGACTGTTAACGTTTTGAGCACGAAACGGCCTTTGCATACAGGCCTCTTATAGATGTCCTAAGAACTGCCTGACCAAATAACTATTAAATACAGTAAAATTCGTAAATTAAAGGATATGTGAGAGAATTAACAAACGAGTTAACTGCTTCGCTGGCTTCATTATGAATGAGCCTAAGGTGTTGTTGTGCATAACAGTGGTGAAAAGAGTACTCAAATCTGTAGTCAAGTACAAGTGCATTGCTAAAATATTACTCAATTACAAGTAAAAGTACTGGTGTTAGAGAAATACTCAAGTAAAAGTACAATTTGTAAAAAATAAAAATAAAAAAATAAAATAAAAATACTCAACCACTGATGTCACTGTCACTTCCCTCATTTTTTTCTCATTTAAGTTTTTATTTCCTTATTCAGCAAATGTCTCTGGCAGACAAAAAACTAAATTACATGAGGAGCCACGGCTACTGATTAAATATCCATGAATACATTTTTAACTGGTTGAATTCTTAATTCAAAATCAATTAAAGATCAATCATTAACGTTCTTTTTTTGGTTTGGTTTGTTTTTCATCCTCAATGACCCGGTTTTCATCGGCTTGTTTGCTATCAAATCACCTTACTGGCTACAAAAATGCAGATAAAAGGTTTGGATATGAATTAAAATTGTACTCCGTAATCAACTATGATTTTAAAAGTAATTTAGTAGATTACATGGATTAATGAATACTTAATTACAAGTAAAAGTACAGGCTTGACAATAAAAGTACCCCAAAAAACTACTTAATTACAGTAATCTGAGTATTTGTAATTAATTACTTCCACCTCTGATACCAGAAACCACTCCCCAGGCGGGTCTTGAATCCGGGTATCCGGTACACTGTTAAAAATTGCTGTTAATTTACGGCAAAATTTCAACAGTATAATCCTGTTATAGGATCCCTCCCTCGACCCAACACACTCTCCTACAGTATCCTTGACTCACCCCACCAAACTCACTCCCCACACCACCCCGCACACTGACTTGCTCAACTCAACTCGCTAAACCACCACTTATTCGCCGACTCACTTTACCCAGCTCATTCATTCGTTGAATCTGCGACTACCCGCCAGCACCGGCCAGACAAGTACCAAAGGTCCCCGTCATCCCGACAGGACCCCGCACCACCATAGCCCCCCAGAGAGTCCCGCAATCACCGCACGCCGCCACCACCCTGAGACCGAGCCACCTAGAGGCGGTGGCCTCCACCCACAAGGAAGCTAAGGAGCCAACCTTACCCCCAGGACAAGCCCCCCACCAGGACCTGCAGATCGAGGTCCCTACACTTGTGTTCCCAGTTCAAACCAAACTTAGCGCATAAATATGCCATGCAGGACCCATTATGGGGCAGCCGTGGCCTAATGGTTAGAGAGTTGGACTTGTAACCCAAAGGTTGCAGGTTCGATTCCCAGGTCCGGCAGGGATTGTCGGTGGGGGGAGTGAATAACAAGTGCTCTATCCACCTTCAATACCACGACTGAGGTGAGACCCTTGAGCAAGGCACCGATCCCCCAACTGCTCCCCGGGCGCCGCAATATGGCTGCCCACTGCTCCGGGTGTGTGTGCAGGACTCATATGTGCATTCCCAGTTCAAACCCATGCCCACTTGGCCCATAAATATACCATTCAAGACCCATATATGTGTTCCCAGATCAAGCCCATGCCCACTTGGCCCATAAATATGCCTTTCAAGACCCATTTATGCGTTCCCAGATAAAACCCATGCCCACTTGGCCCATAAATATGCCATGCAGGACCCATATATGTGTTCCCAGATCAAACCCATGCCCACTTGGCCCATAAATATGCCATTCAAGACCCATATATGCGTTCCCAGTTCAAACCCATGCCCACTTGGCCCATAAATATCCCATTCAAGACCCATGTATGTGTTCCCAGATCAAACCCATGCCCACTTGGCCCATAAATATGCCATTCAAGACCCATATGTGCATTCCCAGTTCAAACCCATGCCCACTTGGTCCATAAATATGCCATGCAGGACCCATATATGCATTCCCAGATCAAACCCATGCCCACTTGGCCCATAAATATGTCATGCAAGACTCATATATGTGTTCCCAGATCAAACCCATGCCCACTTGGCCCATGCCTGTCCCTTATGGGGCCCATGTAATCAGCTCATATGGGCTTCCTATGTGGGACTCATACTACAAAACCTACATGGGACCCGCTGATTTCACCCAGCCAAAGCCCATGCCCACACAGTTCCCATGGAACCCGTAGTTAACCCATCTGGGCCCCACATGACATTGCTGGCTGGGAAAGTGGCTTGGCTTTTAGCTACGTTCATTGCCATAGTAACTTACACTCCACAGCTAACCTGCTCAGGGGCAGGTTATGTTCTGGGTTAGAGATCTCAAACTGAAATTGAACCAATCAGATGTGAGCAAAGTGACATGTCTGACACAAAAAAAGTCACTCCCCCAGTTTCTCTTCTTACAAATTAAAGCTCACTATAAAGTACCTTAAAAAATATATATATATATACAACAAAATTGTCTGGCTTTATTGATAATTACAATTTACATTTACATTTATAGAATTATATGATTTATATTATTATTACTCCATTACACACAAGCACTTTTAGTTTAACAAATAGTAAAATAAAGCATTTATTTTAAATGAATATTAATACAGATCATATGAAATATAAATAAGTGGTAGAATCAATAGATAACACTTTAAAAATGGCTACATGTGACCTTACATGTTTGAGTCTCTATCACTATATATTATCAACTATATAAACTAACTTCACAAGTTTCACTTGTGACTGCACTGATAGAGCAAGATAATTTCCCTTATTTGTCCTTTTTCATGGACAAGTACTTCAGTGGAAATGCGTTTAAATTCCTCATATTCTTTAATCTCTTAGCCTTTAAATAGTTTTGAATCTCGCTGGCTCTCTCGGGAGAAGTGAATCACACTTGCTCTGTGTTGTGATTGGCTGTTCGCCGCTGATGTCACACATTTATGTGCACACGCTCCATTAACTCAGGATCAAGCCTGAGTTGACAGAGAAAGTTGATGATCAGCTTCATGGTACCAACAAAGCCAGATTGGAGTGGTTTGGTTTTGTCAACTCAAAACTTATCCTATAACTCTGAATTTGTTCATCTACCATCATGGTACAGGCCCCTGCTCAGGGGCAGGTTATGTTCTGAGTTAGAGATCTCAAACTGAAATTGGACCAATCAGATGTGAGCGAAGTGACACATGTCTGGCACAAAAAAAGTTACTCCCCCAGTTTGTCTTGCTCCAAATTAGAGGTCACTTGTACTAAAAAAAATTGTCTGGCTTTAATGATAGGCTAATTACTTAGAGTTATTTTATATGATTTATATTATTATTAATCCATTACACACAAGCATTTTTAGTTTAACAGTTATTATAAATCATTTATTTTAAATGAATGTTAATATATACATATCGTATGTAATATAAATAAGTGGTAGAATCAATAGATAATGCTTTAAAATTGACTACGTTACCTTACATGTTCGAGTCTCTATCGCTGTATATTTCCAACTATATAAACTAACTTAACAAGTTTCACTTGTAACTGCACTGATAAAGCAAGATAATTTATTTTATTTGTCCTCTTTCATGAACAAGTAATTTTCTTCATTGCAAATGAAAAATTTACAATGAAAAAAATCATTGAAATTCATCATATTCTTCAATCCTTTAACCTTTAGCAAAACTTTTAACCTTTAACCAAGGCTCGTGATTGGCTGTTCGGCAGTGATGTCTCACATTCATGTGCACGTGCTCCACAAACTCAAAGCCTGAGTTGACAAAGAAAGTTGATGATCAGCATCATGGTACCAACAAAGCCAGATTGGAGTGGTTTGGTTGTCAACTCAAAACTAATCCTATAACTCTGAATTTGTTCATCTACCATCATGGTACAGTCCCCAGATGATAACAAGCAGAATCACTGAATGAAAAAGAACCACAAGAACTACAACCAGAGGTGGGACTTTCAAGTCACAAGCAAGTCTGGTTAGTGATAAGCAGTGTTGGGGGTAACGCATTACAAGTAACGCGAGTTACGTAATAATATTACTTTTTTCAAGTAACTAGTAAAGAAACGCATTACTTTTTAATTTACAAGAAAATATCTGAGTTACTTTTTCAAAAAAGTAACGCCAGTTACTTTTTTCCCATTTATTGACTGATAGTTATTGAAAAACTAACTGAAATAAAATAATAATTAACAAAAATGAACAATCGTTTTCGTAATCATGACGTTCTCACCCCTTGGCGGAAAAATATTTGAGCTGTGTGACAGTTTAGGGAAATACCTGTAAATGGCGCATCACACACATGGGGTTATCTGACGGAGAGACGCAAAGCAGTTTAAAGCAGAGTCCTGCACCGGTCCTGTTTGCTAAACGTGCACCAGCAGTACTTAACAGAACACCTGACCCATTATCCCACAGCAGCACTAATTTAATTCTGTACCAGACCAGAACCGTTTGACATAAAGACCGCGAGTCGCGACCCGAACCGCACACGCATTAATCTACAACATCAGGTAGGCAAACTTATTCATTTTCTCGTGTAACACAAGCAATCAAACCAACATTAGGCATTCTAAGTTGGCACTTTGACGAAAAACAGACACGCAGAGCAACGTGATAATTAACAGAAAAAAAAGATGAGAACGTGCATCCTTTCTGTAAACAATACAAAACTTGGCCGAGCATCTCGTGATCACTCTGCCAAACTTTAGAACAAATATAGGCTAAATCACATCATACACATGCTTATAATTCTTCATAAATAAAGAAAATAACATATTCAAATATGAGCCTTTACTGCGATTGTCGTTATTATTGAATTTCATTAGTCATAATTCATTTGATGATTTATGCGCGGCTGTTCATGGAAAAGTGAGCAAGACACAACAATACCATGATTATGGTTAAATAAGAAAAAAAACATCTAATATAATGAAATTAGGCTACATTTATTTTCATATTAATATCTCAACACACCATTAGATTACATTATCGCAACTTGTGTAGATTTATGCGTTTCAGCATGTGTTAATTTTGTGTCGCTAAATAAGGTTAAATTATGCCTCGTCTTTCTTTGGCCTTCGCTCTGGAAGTGATCTGTTGATTCTACTAAACTTTAATTAAAACCAAAACTAAACTATATAAAAACTAAATAAAAATGTGTTCACAAAATAAAAACTAAACTAAAACTAACAAAAATATTAATGAAACTAATAAAAACTAAACTGAATTTTATAGCAAATTTGAAAACGATATTAAAATAAAACGAATTTAAAAATTCAAAACTATAATAACCTTGGTGTGAACATG